>JARACY010001739.1:0-52856 GCA_029255725.1 Scrobipalpa atriplicella | reverse complement strand
CCAGCAACGTAAAAAAAAATTTTTGACTGATTCTAAGCACAAACAGAAAGACATAAATCTTAATAGAAACGATTACGTCTAAGAACTAAGTAAGACCACTTAGATTAAATTCCTAAAATAGAATGGTAAAGTTTTCATAAAACGGAGCTTGCAGAAAGAAAAACGACTCTACGTTCCGTTTTTGAAACACAACATAAATCCACGTCTCGCTATTCTTATTCTCGTAATCTATCAAGCGAGTCGCATTCTTTGCATGATAGTTGGAAAATGGCCAAGTTCACTTTATTCTACTTGACATACTTTAGATGTGCATCCAGATTCTATGAATAACTTAACATGTGAAGTGTAAAAAGTTACATTCATAAATCATGCCTACACTAGAAAATGCGTCCAGCAAAGTATTTTATGCAATGACTTAATTTTTCAGAGATTAGAATGATTGAAAACAGCAGTGGGACACATAATGGCTACATAAGATAAGATAAGATGAGACTTAATTTTTCAGAGATTAGAATGATTGAAAACGGAAAATTTACTGTGTTTTTCCATTTTGGTATGAGTGTCTTCAACGCAGTTTCATGCGCCATGATGCGCCTTTACTTTTGTAACCTCTTCCCATAGCCCTTCATCAGAATCACCATTTGGGTTACAAAGTACAACACAATCAAAATTTAACTCAGTTTTATTTTCAGTCTTAATAGAAACAGATTTGTAGGATAGAAAGCAAATAAGCTATACATCTTAATTTCTGTGCCTTACGACCCAAAGACATAATGAAATATTTAAAGGCAATTCACGTTAAACAAGACAAATAGTCTGACCACGCGCAAAAACGTAGTGGACGGTCTAGATTAGTGAATGGAACTTAAACATACCAGGCGCTAAAATGCATTAACAATTTTTCACAGGCGCCATTTTAATTTCTAAATCCTGCAACCATGAACTAATTTTTAAAAGAATAGTAAGTACGTTGAAGAATAAAATATTTACCTATCAAAGTTTCATTAAATAATGACCTCAAACTATTTTCACCTTTAAAAACAGCGCTACGTTTGTAGGTTGTTTTGAAATAATGCATTTAGGTATTGATTTTTATAGGTAAGAATAATACTCACTAAGCTATTCCGGATCCGCAGTTCAAAGAAATAGTCTATAGTATTAAAAAAAGTATAGTACCTATGTATTTCATTTCAATTGCTACGTCGTCGTAGTGAAAACAATGAGAGTACGCATTCACATGCATGGCGGAACTCTACATCACTTTATTAACTTTGTCATGTTTTATTTTTATTCCGTTGGAGTTTTACGTTTCACGTTGCAAGTTCGCGTGTCATTGTTTATTATAGAATTAGATAGACGGACTGCAATGTAACTACAATCCGATTGCAATAAAGCGTTCTATATCAAAACTTTATTTAAGATGATTCCATCCTTACGTTGTGGACGTGCCAAATATTCGTACAAAGCGTTTCGCTTCAACATTTTTATTGCCAACGGCTAAGGCGTAGAACTCCCTGTTTGCGGATCAAACGTTATAACCTGGGTCTTTTCAAGGCAAGAGTCAAAAATAATAGTCTAGGCTATCATTGTCTGCATCTTCACTTTCCGTCACATGAGATGACAGATAAATGGTTTTCCTATTCTTTATAAAAAAAGTTTCCTTCCGGTCATGCCAACTGCATTCAAACTGCATCTGAACTACTATTTTTCAGTCGGATTGCTGTTGATTTGCAGTCCGTTTGTCTAGAACAGAATATTTCGTTGCTTTTGACATGCCCCGGGGGCTTGGGGAGCGTTTGCGTGCGTTTAATTGGAAAGTATGTTTGTTTGTATAACAACTAATGAACTGTCAAACAGACGTTATGAAATGAATTTCTTTTTTTTAATCCGCTTCAGTTTTTTCAACACGTGTCATGGTTTTTTGTTTTTGTGAGTCGAACCTGTCGATCATGGGTTAGATTTTCACAGAAAGTTCATAAAATTGGTAATTACTTTGTGAAACTGTTTTTATTCCAGTTGTGGCGATGCTGGCTGAATTATCTAAGTGTAAACGAAATATTTAGTGCTTCTAAGGAC
Source organism: Scrobipalpa atriplicella (assembly GCA_029255725.1). Classification (NCBI taxonomy): domain Eukaryota; kingdom Metazoa; phylum Arthropoda; class Insecta; order Lepidoptera; family Gelechiidae; genus Scrobipalpa; species Scrobipalpa atriplicella. The sequence goes on along the minus strand of JARACY010001739.1, from coordinate 50,780 downwards.
ATTTAAAAACAGTCGCTGTATGTTTCTGACAGTTGATGTTACATAAACCAGATAAACGATAAAAAATAATTGTCACCAGTATTTGTCGAAATAAAAACGTCTAAAAACACACACCAAGTCCTCATTTTTATAATTTTATATCCAACTGCGAACTTTTAGTGGCTGAAATGAATATTCGGAGCATTTTACTACCAAGTCACACCGCTTTATTCTTTGTTCAAGAAAATAAAACTCACGTATGAACATTTCGAACAAAGTCTGAATAAATTCAGTGGATTCCATCCGTCTGCAGCTCAGACTTGGATGCAATTCCGAGCAGGGTATTCCGAGCGTTTGCTTATGTAAATTGCCATAGACCAACTATCTGAACGACCATGCAACACCATTGACAGTTCATTCTTGCGTATGGTGCGATTATATTAACATTAACTTGATTTGAAGTGTATGACGCATTGACAACGTGTCGTCAACCCACAGGTTGGCTCACCTATGAGTTAAAATTTGGATTATTTGGTGTCAAGTTTACGTAGTAATGCCTCTTGTGTAGATATTGCTTCTTAATACAGAAATGTCAATCTGCTAACTTCACGCATCTATCTTGAGGCAACCGCGAGAAGTGTTGAAACTTCACTTCTTTAGCGCTATCTAAGTAGGTACTATAATTAGTCTTAGTGCAACTATGGCTAGTAGTCCAAGTCTGAAGTTTACTAACAGAAACTAAATTTAATAATTCATACTACGAATTTCATAGCTATGAACGAAGTTGTTCGTCTTATTGTTTCTAGGTAGGTATTTCATACATAATATAGTTTAATCAGACTTTTTGAAAGATTTAGGATAGGACTGTAATCAATAAAAAAAATTACTAAACTAACTATTAATAAACTGCTATGAAAATGTTTTAAAATGATGTTCGATTGAAGCGATATCCTTAAGTTATATAATCTATTGATTTTGCTCCCTTGTTGGATTACAGTGTTCTCTTTCTGTGCTCTAGACTAAAGTAGCATTTTAGGTGGTTTTACTTGCGAATGTGCTTTATGTGTGATAAAAGATTTAGCTTTGTTTAAACCTTAATTTTATTTGTTATTTTATATTTCTGAATAGCAGCTGGCATGTTTATGCATACTTTGTACCTATTTCTTAACTATTTCTGCATTGCAATGCATACATAATACCTATTTCTATTTTACACTTCTGCAGTAGGTATACACTATTGTGCAGTATTCTGCAAGATTAATAAGTAGGACTACTTTTTGCTTAAGACCGATACTTAAACCTTTATGTATTGGTTAACTTTACTCAAGGAACATGGAAGAACGAAAAGTAAAACTTATTTTTCATAAATGATAGACACAAAGGTTGTTTGGTAACACTAGCAAATACGTTCCCTTAAATATCGGCAGTTAAAAGCCATCCTTATCATTGCAGGTTTGATTGTATTTCCATTGAAGAGTATTTTTGTTTGTTACAGAACAAGGCGCCCTAACAATAGTCCGACGGTCGTCTAGTCGAAGCAAAGCCGAGAGTTGCTCGACGCCAACAGACGAGCAACTCGACCAACTTGATCTCGACACAGAGCACTTGCCCGCAGTTGACACCCCTGACGCGTGCGATAAAGCCGCACTTAGGTAAGATTCGACACACTTTGGGTATAATAAAGTCAAGGGTTGCTCATCTAGGTCGTTGACGCTCTGCCTACCCCATTAGGGATAAAGGCGTGATTTATGTATGTATGTATGGTTGCTCATCCGTCGAGCAACTCGACCAACTCGATCTTGACACAGCACATGCCCGCAGTTGACACCCCCGTCGCGTACGACAAAGACGCACTTAGGCCCGTATTTATAATGAGCTCTCTCATGAGTGACAGCGAGTTTGAGTTCGGATCAGAAATGTCACTTCAGTACAAAACGACCTGTCAAATCCATACTTAATATCGCTCTCTTGAGATCGCTTTATAATTATAAATCGCATAGTTTTTAGGCAGGTATACTTACTTGAAAAAATCCATTTGTCCCTACCTACTAATAGGGTTACGCCAGGAGGGATAATTGGGACGGGGGAGATTCGACACACTTTGGGGACATAATCTATTTTTTGACACTGACATACCTACCGTACTTCGTCTTATACGCTTATTTTGATAAATGCTTGATCAATCCAATCTCAACACAGCATTTCCCGCATTCGATACCTTTGACGTATGCGACTCGACAGCAACCAATCCAGCTTAGTTTTTAACTGTGTCTTTGACCGTTTAAAGATTATCAAATGGGCGCTTTTCCACTAGACGTCACGTCAACGGCAACGGCGACGGCACGGCGACGATCACGTGACAATATCTATGGGAATCGATGACATGCCGTGACGGTGCCGTGCCGGCAAGTGGAAAAGCGTGTCATATAATTTCATTGATTTTCATACATTATCTCACCTACGATAACGTGCCGTCTAGTGGAAAAGCGCCCATTCTTTGAAAAGTTTAAAAATATATTAGTCAGAACTTTGCAAAGCATTCAGCTGTCTGCATTACAAACGGCTAAAAACATTTTCCAGTTAAGATATCGTGGTTAAATAAAGCGAATTTATACCACAACTTTCAACTATATACGTTCCGGGAAACTGTGTTTTCTTTACCCACGTAAATATTATCCTTTGTTGCCTGCTTTGATGGTTAACTACTGGTCCTAGCGCCACTTTGGAAAAACTTGTAAAATCAATAAAATCTAAATGCACATGCATTTAATATCGTACTAAGAAAATTTAAAATGCATAAGTACAACAAAGCTAGGATCCCTAAACTTCAAGTGCATTTTAACAAAATTAGTGTGCTGGAGAATAATAGCAATACAGTTTTTATTTTTTCATTTCTCATACTCGGAAAGTAGTGTTGTTTTGATCTGACTATTGGGTGGAAGATGCTGCTTTCCTTTCACAGGGAAGGAATAACTCATACAAATTTCATCCCCACCCTAGGGCGGGAATGAACTTTAAAAATAGAACTGCTTGATTTGCTGTCAGCTGTGAAGACTTTTTTTCATATTAAAAAAAAAAACTTTATGAAATGTCGTGACTTTTTAACCAGCTAGTGTCACTGGCCAGTGTGAATTTAGCGCAAACTTGCGATGCGAGTGCCGCGACAAAATTAAAAAATAATAATTAAAAAGTCAACACAAATTGGCGGGATAGGCTCGTATTTATAAAGCGATCTCAAGATTGAGAGCAATATTAAGTATGGATTTGACAGATCGTTTTGTACTGAAGTGACATTTCTGAGACAAACTCAAACTCGCTGTCACTCTTGAGAGCTGATTATAAATACGGGCCTTTTTATTTTCCTCATATTCTAAATGAAAAGTAGAGTCATTGCCACGGGTAGAAGAATCAATTCCTCTCGGACTATAGCCGCCCTCGCTGCGCTCGGGCGTCTAACTACCTCGGGAATTGATTCTCTTCCACCCTAGTCTATGAATCTACTATTTCATAATTAAACATGACAAAAGCTGCGTTTGAAGCGGGCTGACGCAGGCCACGTTAGGCGCGTGATGAAAAAACAAAATTCTGATTTTGCGAACAATTCATTTTTCACACAATGGCGCTATGATCGCGGAATAAACCCTTTTAATCTAGGGTTGCCGTGCCTAGACTTTAGCATCTAGATAATAAACTAGCAACAAAGGCCTTTTTGTAAAGAAAAATATCTACAAATAGAATAAAAGTTTGCTCAACATTTTGTAGAAAGGTGCATTATTACCTTAACCATCTACCTACCTTCTTTTAAAAATCTCTGCAGTAAAAAAGTTTTTAGACGAATATTCGCCAAAAAAGCTAACAACAAAGATTTGGTATCGCTTTATCTAGTACATACCTATCTTTTTTTCTATGTAATATTTAATTTTTCATTGTTCATAAAATTCGAATGTACAAATCAAACTGCGTTTTATATCATTGAAGTATTGTTAAGTTTATTTTAACCTCCTTTTTTTTTAATTACCTATATATTTTCGATCTTCTAAAACATTTTAAGTGGTAACAAATTTTACCTTATTAGTAAGCAAAAGTCATACAAAAGATGCTTATTTGCCTAAATTTATCTCCTAAATAAATATTTTGTTTTTCATTCGCTAAAGAAATTTTAATAGCTTGTTTTGACTATAAAATTGAACAACTTATATTATAATGTATGGAACACAGGTCGAATTAAGAATGGTGAAAAATAATGCTGCTCCCATACGAAAATGACTGAATCAACTTGCCTTTGTATGGGAATTCCATTTTTTTTTCATATTTCGACCATTTTTCCACAGAAAAAGTTTACCCAATTAAATTTAAAATTTCTTAAAAATTTCGGTGTATAATCCCGTGATAAAAATCCTTCATATAAAATAATTTACTGAAAGTTAATAAATAATAGTATAAAGAGTTAATTATTCAGTAAACCTTTTCAATCACTCTCAAGTGGCATCTTATTCTGAGAAAATCTCCAGTTGGATTAAGCTGGAACCTTTTTGCATGTCCCTATTCAATACGTTCGAACTCGGACCGATTAGATTGAAAGGAGTTCCTGGGAAACGAATCTAACGCTCTTTAGTGAAACTCCCGTTCCATTTTACATACGTAGAGACACATGGAAACATAAATTCATGCCTATATCTCTTATGCGGTAGGCAGAGCATCAATGGCTTAGTAAAATAAGACGTTTTCGCTAAATCTTACAAATAGTTTTGGGTATAATATCGGGAAGGAATGCTATACAATACCTACAATAAGATCTGTTAGTTCCTCTACTAGTTTATAGAAAACCTAGTAATTTCTGAAATATTATTTAGCACGGTGAAAAATAAGTCCAGACTCCTGACAAGTGATGACGTGATGACATCATTATAGAAAAAATCAAACTACAGAATGACTTTATAAGCGCGGCGGGCGCCTAATACTTTACGTACTTTAAAAAAAAGTGGAAAAATATGAATATTCCGTCATAAGAATAAACAAATCTCTCGAAAATAGCTTTTGCAGACCGTTCGCGCTAGACTGACAAAGAGAACACAGATACGTCGCGTGTTTTTTTTCTTTCATATCGATCTGTTCTGCACTCAGATTTGAATTGGACCAATCCGAATCGAATTGCTATTTAATCTACGACAGTCTGAAGCAAAATTGAACGATATCTTTACGTTTTTATTGCTACAAATCAATGCAGCTGTCGATCTGTGAAACGTTTTTTTGTTTACAGTAAAATTCGCCAAATATACGTGACGTAGTAAATACAAAAATTGTGATAAGCGATGGCTGATTTGGATACTTTACCAGCTTGAACTTCAATAATAATTAGTTGCATTTATAGAAATAACGAAGTACAAAGGGCAGCATAGCCAAAAATACAAGATAATTCTGCGTTCAACCGAAACTTTAAGCTAGACAATGAATAAAGTGGTGATAGGACTATATTAATTTGACATTACTATATGAAATTATCACTTCTCAAGACTGACAAAAAGCAAAGGGCTGAGTCAACCTGTAGCTATAGCGAGTCACATTTCAATCACAAATTTACCCTCAATATTTATCCGACGTTTGCAAAAAGGCCTACCCCGTATGGGATAAAAATGTAACTTTATGTCTCCATAAACGTGTCTTAGGCCCGTATTTATAATCAGCTCTCAAGAGTGACAGCGAGTTTAAGTTAGTATCATAAATGTCATTCCAATACAAAATGACCTGTCAAATCCGCACTCAATATTGCTCTCAATCTTGAGATGGCTTTATAAATACGAGCCCTAATGAATTTATTACTGTGAATCTCCAATAACTCTTGACTGTGAAAGGCTTTCAAGCTAGACGAGTGTCAAACAAAGGTGTCAGAGAGAGCTCTGATCACCTCTCTGCATATCGATGTTCCGCCTTCTAGAGTCGAGAGCATTTCATCTCAAGTGTTAATGTTCATTTGCAATATAAATCAGTGTAGGTACTTAATTTATCATCATAATGAAAAATCACAAATGTACCTTATTTACTTACAACTTACCATACAAATAAAATGATAACTAGAACCCGTCAAAGGTACATATAAAATTACGGATATTTTTTTCTCGTACAGGCTTTTGTCAAACTTCATTTAATACTACAGCTAATTAGTCACTGTAACTCTAAAAATCCTATAAAACACTTTAAAAAAAACATGACTGTATTTTTAAAGCTACGCGTGCTACGAAAACTCGTAGCAAAGTACTACGTATTTCGTAGTATTGAGCTACATGAACAAATACGTGACTAACTTCTACTTTAAAAAAAATATTGTTTGAATGGTTAAGGTTCAACATGAGCGACTTTTAACCTACTAACTTTTTAGGTAACTTTTTAAATTACTTTATGAACTTTTTTGTTGCGACTGCAAAGGTTAGACGTTTTACAACTTGGACACGCTAGCCTCGGGGCCATTTTAAATGAACTGGAGATGGAGATGATAAATACAAAACCAACTTACTGTGATCGACATAGAATATCTAAACAAAACACAGACTGAGAGAATGCTAATATTTTTCAAAAATATTTTTTCTTTTTTTAAAATTCATCAAAATGACTACACTGAAATACTTCATACTCCCGCGTTTATCCATCTAAGGCCCGTATTTATAATCAGCCCTCAAGAGTGACAGCGAGTTTGAGTTCGTATCAGAGACGTCATTCCAAGACAAAATGACCTGTCAAATCCGTACTCAATATTGCTCTCAATCTTGAGATTGCTTTATAAATACGGCCCTTAGACTTTAAGAAGTCGTATAAATATTATTTTAAAATATCTTGCAGGATCAGCAGGGTAAGGGTCAAGTGAAAGTCGTTAAATGCAGTGCCTTTGAAGCAAAACTGAAGATTAGAGACCACAGAAGTGTTAGCGTGTTAGGAAAATATTTTAGAGAGACCTTTGTTATTATCTACCACAAAAATATATTTTTTAACGAATAAAGCAAATAATTAACAGAAATAACTCAGAACCTCTCTTGAATTTGGCAAAATATAATATGGAACTGAATTTTGGATACGTAAAAAAAGTGTTTTCTGATTTTGCCGAATTAAGTGATTTTCTTTGTTGGTTCTGAAAGGTGAACAATATGTTCTTCTTCTGTGGACTTCAAATCGATCGACCCAATGAACTCTGGTGTAAGAGTTTTCAGCAACATGTTGATTGGGGATATTTTATAATGATTTAGAAGAAATATTTTTTTACATATTTTTGCGAAACGTATTGATTGATACTTATTTTTTTTTTACTCATACTATTTTTTTTACTAATTGTATTTATCTCTTTGTTCGCAGATTACGCTATCTCCTTAGACAATTAAACAGAGGTGAAATATCCGCAGAGACATTACAAAAGAACTTACATTACGCCGCACGTGTACTAGAAGCAGTTTACATAGATGAGACCAAGTAAGTGTGACATTTCTAGTTGTTATCATTTCTGTTGGATGAACAGATAGTTGAGGTTTGGTGTTGCAAGGAATATTGTTATAAATACGTACCATGATACGTACAGTGTTACAAAATTTATGAGTACCTACAACACATAGGACACAAATTAAAAGTGCAACATAGGGAATGCATCTTACTTTTTTACTATATAATAAAAATAACACTATTATAAAAAAAAATATATATAGATTAAATTTTACCATCGTTCCAAGAGATTGGAATTGAAAACTAAGCTTAAAAAAGCGCCATTCCAGACTGAAAAGTTGCAGAAAAACATCTTTTCACTATGGCGTCAAAGAACTTTGTCTAAAATATTCCTTGTAGCACGAACCTAATTCATTTAACTGAATAATTTCATAATTTCTTAATGTTACAGATGACTGTCGACTCATAAAAGTATTAGCAATGATTATAATTTGTATTGGAAACCTTTTAGCAATTCGTCGGGGCCATTTTTCTTTTCGCTAAGCTCCACTGGAAGCGTTTTCATTGATTCTGTTCCCATTTTCATTTCTTTTTATTTCCTTTCATTGTTGGGTTTCAATGTCGGAGCATTGGGTATTATTGATATGGTTTGAAAGAGCAAGGATAGTTAATTTGTCTATTAGCTCGTGTCATAAATAAATAAACAATTAATAAATAAATATTCACGTTATGATTATGATACTGCTATGCAGAAAAATTTATATAATATGGACTCCGAAATGATCATAGTTATTATAGGACATTTAATTTAATTTTATACTTTATTTATTTCTATAAATTCTTATAATAATCGATGTATCGATATATAACTTAACTATCTACCCTCTCGGTAGTTTGTCTCTAAGGCTCGTATTTATAAAGCTATCGCAAGATTGAGAGCAATATTTAGTGCGGATTTGACAGGTAATTTTGTACTGGAATGACATTTCGGATACGAACTCAAACTCGCTGTCACTCTTGAGAGCTGATTATAAATACGGGCCTAAGTTTAAAATCAAGTCTCTTTTTGCTGTCCTTTTATCAAATACATTTGACAAATGACGTAATACATCTTCGTCACACAAACATCAATAATTATTTATTACTGCTTACATCAAACAGAATTTCATAAAAAGTGCAAAATACTGGCCTCTTTATTCACTTTTACCTCTCCGAAATAAAAAAAAAAACAGGAATTAAAAGAAAAAATGTAACAAATTCCGTCCGTTACCAACGGCTTGTGGATAAAGCTAATTGGCGAGAGAGGGGGTTGTGGGGGGTGAAGGGGGGTTAATTACTAAGAGAAGGAGGTGGAAGTCAATTTGTCAGTCAGGAGTATGGGCCTTGAAAAATTCACGGACTGTTGTGATGTCAGAGGTTGATACGGGTAATTAATTAATATGGGTAAATTAGGATACAACCTACTGTAAAAATATAATATTTTTCTTATTTTGTGTTAATAAGAAGTTTGTAATAAAGAAGTTTTAAGGCTACGTAAATAATTAAGAGCGGAAATACATCTCTACTAAAAACACTCGCGACTTTAAGTACTCCCATATTATTAAATATCATTGTATTACTACGTATAAGTATGGGCCCCGTAGAAGCCTGACATAATAAGGTATACAACGTGTAACAGAAAGTGTATATTAGATTACACAGTGAAGAATGTGAATCTGCCCATGAAACTGAACAACTTTTCTCAAGGAACATTATGTCGAAAATTATATACTTATTAATATTTTTTGTCTTTTTTCTCAACGTAAATGAACTGAACTGTAAAAATTGTTCTCCTAAACTAGCAGACGATATAGCTTTCATTCCTCTCGAGAGCTTAGGGGAGCTTAGGCTGGAATATTCAAACGGTTTCAGAAAGCATTTTTTCTGATATTGTTCGAACAACCGTCCCGATCCATTAACAACCATTATACACCTTTTAGTTTGAATCCCAGCTCTATGTAGTGTTGTAAATGGTATAATGTAGTTTTCAAAATTACAAACGAATTAAGAGGTAGGTCACCCACAAAATGTGTACAAATATCAACAATTTGTTTTTACTAAGCATTGAAAATTATGTTTCGCTGTTAGGTATGTTTTGCGGTTAGGTTTGAAAAAATAAACCGATGGAGTGAATGATAAAATATAATGTAATATATTATTATTATGATAAAGAAGTCTGTTTTGTAGTATCAAATTAATGTAAATGAAATACTTAATATCGCTTTAATGAAAGTTTCAACGAAAAAAATATTTTTATTAATCGGTCGAGTACCAACATGTTGTAGGTTTTAAAATGTAAAACGATAATAACACCACAGATTAATAAATAACTACCTTGTTACTATTCTACTAATTTCTTAGTTAATCTGAGTCATTCAGTGGACTGAATGCTACAAACCGAAAGGCAACCTTTTGGAGGAACCGCAAATTTTTGGAGGTTATATTCCGAAATCACAGAAGTTTTCCGCAGATCTGTCCGTCCGTGCTGCTCAAGTAATTACGCATTCTGACTACGTTTGTTTTACGTTTTTTACGAGACACGTAACGCTCTTTTGCGCAGAAAAATCTGATGTTCAAAGCTGTAGCTCTCATTTTTTGTACCATTTTTGTTTTTACTGGAATTTCAAACGTAAAAAGTGTTTTCGGCGAATCCTATAGGTACTTTGGGTGCATTTGGTTTGCCTTTGACTAAAAAGTGTGTTTTATAGCGCAAATCATTTGAAATACTAGGTTTGAGTATTTAGTCAGCTAAACTCTGCTTCATAATGTTCGGAGCTTGTAATACGAATATATAACAGCAAAATTAAAGTTGTTTTTTGCTATTTGAAATATCATTATACATTTAAGATGATTGTAGGTAGATATTTTTGTCCAATTTCACGCCTATTTTACTATAAATATTTTATTCATATTTCTTTCATGCTGTACTGGGAGCGGTAGAAAAATATAGAATTTGACAGCTCTTTCCGGGTATGCTGTAAAAATCAGCAAAGTAACGAGATAATTACAGTTTATTGTAATTGAGGCGATAGGCTGGCCACCTGTCTCTACAGCGATGTCCTCCAATGTAGGTACATATAAGATATAGCTGGGAGAAGAAGCAGCTGGCACATTCTATGTATATCGTTCCCAGTTCGGCTTGTATTCAAGTCAAGTTAAGCTTGTTCAAGGTGCATTCTCGCTAAAGCTACACTGAATATAGGTTCTATTCACTTTGCGAACTTGAATACAAACCTTTATGCAAACTACCGGTCTGGGAGATGCAATAGATAGTAATCGATCCAACTCAGTAATACCTGGTACTAGAAATTCGGATATTACTAGTTTCACTTTGCTAAATTCACTTTGACTTTGATTATAAATGAGAACTTGATCAAAGCTTCACAAACTATGACGTAACCTGGATGCAAAGTTCTTTGATATCACGCTTGTATCCCCTATGGGGTAGACAAAATAACCTTTTAGGAAATACAGTTTTTTTTCGTTTCCTGAAAGAACTACCTGGTGAAAAAACTTGTCAAACGTGGCGGAACGATCTTTGTTTGTTTCGTTGACACTCTGCCTACCCCATTATTCGTGAAGGCGTGATTGTATGTAATCTAGTAAATTCTATACAAAATTTTCGTTAGTGAAAGCGCTAGATAATTTTCAGCTATTTTATAAAGTGGCTTATGTTTTAGTGGCCATTACGGAAATTAACGTCCACTCATCTCTGTGTGGAAATTCCGGCGGGAATCCACGTGACACACACCACAATATCACGCAATGCAATTTAGCTAAATTGCTGGTTCATATGACTATCCATCTTTTACTCGCTATGGTCCTGGGAATTTTCTTTTCTGTCCATTTTTCTAAGGCGTGACCAGGATTCTCTGAGATGACATAGTAAGGCACATTGATAGAAAGAGCTAATCCAGATATCTCAAAGGCACTGGAATTCTAACACCAAACACAGGCGTTGCCGTTGTGGTTGGAAAACAGATGCCTAATTTCAGAATCGAACCCAGGACTTCCGGAGCCAGAGCCAATGGCTCAGACCACTGGACCACGGAGACAGTTGATAATGATGATAATAGTGCATGTCGCACGCAGGCAGAGTGCAATTTATGTGACGCTAAGTGACGCCACGAGGTTCAGACAGATAGCCGACGTCTGATGTCGGATGCCGCATTGCATGCAAGATTGCATGTGATTGTAGTGACGCACAACTTGAGAAATACTACTTATACCTAACCTAAATATCTTGCATATAATTATCCCTTACGTATAGGCACTGGGCAGAGATTTATCAACCGCTCTAGTAAGAATTGACGATGGAATTGAGTAAACTTTCTACAACAACTTACCAAACAGAGGAATTTGCTCGAAAGAACTTACTAGAAGAGTGTATAAAAAATCATCTACAAAAATCTCGACTCCAATCTCTTCGAGGAATTTCATACAGCCCTATTTGTTGGCGGCATCCATACAAATATTGAGTACGTTTTTCGCACGGAATCCCGGCAAACGCTGTACATTCATTAGGACTGCTGTACAGTCAAGAACATTGCAAGTTACTACATACATCGCGAGTCTAGCATAAAATACAAGTACAGGAGTTAAACTCAGTGCAACGCGCTCGAGCAGCGCTTACAATACTAGACGGACGGACACGGACAGAAAAGTGCTGCACTGAGAGCTTGTGACGCCTGCTGAAATTTTAATAGATGGTATGATGATGGTAACATAAAAACATTTCTTTATCAATGTGACTCCTCACTCTTTTATAATTCTAGTTCCTTCCATAACATACCTAGTCTTATTATAAACAAAAACTGAAAGATATGCTAGTTTGATGTGAACCAGACTGTACTTATAAAGCGCGTACTAGAATGCCGTGTTTTTAATTTAATTATGAAATACGCGAACAATTTGTTCCAAGCCGCCAAAATTCAATTAACCGTTAAAATGCTCCGGCAATGAACAGGGTTTCGTATTTCTTTATGAAATTTATTGTTTATTTTATTTTCTTACTAAGATTGTTTCCCAAACTACCGACAGCATAGCCTCTACCAATCTATCTGTCCGTATTGGCGCGCGGGTCCGTAGCCAGATTTGATGTGTAACGCAGGGAAACGAGTAGGCGAGGCAGTGAGCAGCCACGCACGCAGCCGACCACAGCTCTCCACACGCGGCGCCTGCGCACGCCTTGCTGGGCGAGATGCTCAGTTGACAAACCAGAAGCAAAGTTAATATTTCAACGAACCCGGCCAAGTAGTCGCGCCTCCCTTCTGTCCACTCTGTGCTAGGTCTTTCTGTTCTGTTGAAGCTTCCGTCTGTCTCAGCTATCCTGGTAGCTTAGATTTCGATACACTTACTTCAAGGAGCGGTGTTGTGATTATGGCATGCCTACGCTCCGATTCATCTTCGATTTTGGGTTTTACTCTTTGAGAATGAGTCGGGTTTTTTTCGTGTGTAAATTTTACTGTCAGCTTTGCTTTTGCCCGACTCATTCTCGTAGTCTAGTGTTTTATTGTACCTAGAATAGATCTGGATCTAGCCCGATGTGAATTCTTTCCCTTTGTGATTCGTCCCTGTCTTCAACCTGTCAACTTGTCTTAGGCATGAAATTTTTATCTTAAATCTAGGCCTTTTTTTCAGTCTCACTATTTCCATTGCTTCTTTTTCAAGTTTTAATATTTTAGGTACCTATCTACCACCTTTATAATTATTTTGCTTTTGTTTTATCTCATCGCAAATATAATTCTGCTTTTTATAATTACTCAAAAGTAAGAAAATAGAGTAGGTATAGTGTTATAGTTTCAGCAAATTATTAACATGTAAATACCTGAAATATTTTATACTGAATTTTAGCTTTAGAGTTTAAATATTTTAATAGGTACTTCTCTGAATTTGACTAGTCAAAAAACATTATTGAAGAAATGGTTTTTTTCAAGTATTATAACTAGGAACAACAAATTTATACCTTTACAAGACAGTTTTAAGAGCTTATAAAGTCTCTGTTTCAATTCAACATAATCGTTTTCTCATCAAACCAAGGACTTGTCGGAAATCGCAAAATGTTTCATTATGTTACTAACAGTTTTTTTTTTAATTCGTGCCTCATTCTTCAACAACCTGAAATATAAAAAAGACTATTATATATAATTTTAAATAACTTTTCTTGACCCAAAAATCATTTTAGAGATACGTTTAATGTATTAGGCCCATATTTATAATCAGTTCTCAAGAGTGACAGCCAGTTTAAGTCCGTATCAGAAATGTCATTTCAGTACAAACGATCTGTCAAATCCATACTTTATATTGTTGTCAATCTTGAGAGCGCTTTATAAATACGAGCCTTAGACACGTTTTTCGAATTCCGAAGTCTTTTGTTTCGCTTATATTTTGACGATACGTTAGTGAATCTTATTTCGTAAATTCATGATTACCGGTGTTTATCGTTCTTCTTTTTTTGGCGATGTGAATCCCCGATGTGAATCCCCTGATTGGTCGTTTTGTGCCCTTCGTGTTTTTGACTTGGTGTTTTTTTTAGACCGGCAGTGGCGCGCCAGCAGTCAGCCCCAACACTGGTGTTTAGGTGTGTCGATGTTACCTTCTTTACCATCTGCTACTACATGAATAAAACTAGTCTTTGACGGGTCGTGTGATGCCGATCGTTGGTAGTTCTATTTAGTTTGGCTGAAAAGAACGCTTTTTTTAACTAGGGATTGGAGTGGCGACAAAATGGTTTGGTTTCTGACTGTGGCGCAACTGAGTTTAAATTCTGCTTTCATACCTACTAACGATTCCACAAAATTTGCATTTTACAGTTGGGTTACTATCAGAAGCTACCGAAAGTCGAACCCAGGAACGAGGAAAACTGCTAATAATTATACAAATAAACTAGAAATTAGAATTAGGTTCTGAGGCAATTATCTAAAAGGTCGAAGGAATTGAGAAAGAGTGCGATACTCAAGGTCGACTAACGATGGAGCGATTGAAGCTCAAACAATTGGAAATCGTTTTCATTTATCATTGTTTTAATAACCATATATTTTATCAACCAAAATACTATAGATTATTAGTTTTCGAGATAGAATAAATTGTGAAAGCGCGCACTACGAATATCCTTTCTCATTGAATAAATTCCGTCATAATTCCATTAATTTATTTTTGGACTTTTATTTTCTTCCCGATGATCAGCTTAACATACCCGGTGAAAATATTTACTGTATTTTATTTATATTTATTAATTTAAGATTCAATAGTTTTGTTCAAGTGGTAACAGATCCCCAACCCATCACTGAGCATTCCTAACCCTGCTTGTTTAATTGTTATAGAAGTTAAACGTTGCTTTCCATTGAACATGTAAAACAGAACGTTCCAAAAAATGATATATACTATTTTTTTAAATAAGGATAGGTAGGTACATAATAGAAGGCATAGAGTCTCGACTAAGAAAAAAAAAATTTGCAAATGTCTCGTTAGATGACTATTGCCAGAGTAAATGGTGAGAGTCTGAATACTTAACCTGTTTCTCCATATCTACATACGGGGTTAAGGGACAGCTTCCCGTAAACTCATAGGGGTTGTTCAGTCAACGAAACTGAACAACTTTCACCAGGAAACGTTTTTAGGAAATGAAAAAGAATTTTGGCTTTTCCATACAAATTGTCTGATAGAAGTGGTCATTTTGTATAGAAACGTCTTTTTTTTTTTCATTTCCTGAAAAGAAATCCTGGCGTTAGTTATTCAGTTTCGTTGACTGAGCAACCCCTATCAATTTGCGGGAAGCTGTCCTTTACACCCCGTATATTGTTTGCATGTTTTGAAAGTATAATTGATAATGTTTCCATATTTTCGAGGTAAGTAGGTAGTTAACAAAACATAACTTGAAAAATTCAAACAACAGAGCGCCAATAGAACTAAAATTGCGAGTACCGCTCCGGAAAATCCTTGCTATCGTAAAAAACCGTTACTATTCAAACTCAAATGAAATTTCCACTGATATTACTCCGGCTTCATCAGTATTCAACTCTAGGTGGAACTAGTTTCAGCCAGTTCGTTTTGCTATTTTTCTATTGAATGACTAATTTTCTAGTTGGTGCTTTCGGCGCAGCTGGGTTTGAAACAACAATCGTAGGTAATTGATAATACTACTCGTTAAATTCAGCTTTCTCGTCTGTATATAATGTATAGGTATTTATTATAGTGTTGAATGCCTCACGAATCAATAAAAAGCGAGACCTTTTTACCTTAACCTTCATCATCATCATCAGCCACAACAGTCCACTGCTGGACATGGGCCTCTCCAAAATTGGGGGTATATGCCATACTCACCACGCTTGGCAGGCGGGTTGGTGAGCGCAGTAGAAGTTTTCCATTCACAGGGAACTGTGCTGCCCATTCCCTGGATTTATCCTTTAGTCGCCTTTTACGACACACCCGCAGGAAGTGATGGGGTGACGCTATTCTAACCCGGCACCAACCTTATCAATCACAAAATTAAACCTTCGTAAAACCTATTATCTTTGAACTGGAATGAGTTTAATTAAATGAAAGCACCAAGAAACCATTTCCTATTGGAAATTGATACTTTTGTTGGATCGACCCATTATTCCTTTTGTATTCACTAGTAATTGAATTTAGGTACGGGAATAGTATTCCCTTAGTTTCCTCTAAAGGGTTTTTAGTTGGGATAATATACAGGGTGTTAATTTAATTACGTGTCATAGCTCAGGGGGTGTTTTAGTATCAATACAGGATCACATAAAAATATATTTTTTAAATTCTGCTGCAATACATTTTTTGCCTTTGCCATACAAAATAACAGCTTCGATTAAATATTTTTTATGAAGTAAACAATTTTTCCTTTATGAGTTTTTTTTTTAATTTATGTGATCCTTTATAGTTACTAGAACGAACACTAAGCTATGGCACACAATTAGGTACATTTATTAACACCCTGTAGTAATTAGATACTTATTTAGCCAATGATTCATGATAATGAGATATCCATTATAAGTAAATAATTGAACATGATAGAAGTAGGACATCACCTCTTTTACCACAAATCATCCAATTATTTAAACGCAATCCTGTAATGTAATGTTGTTATTGTGACTGAAAAGATATAGATACAGATACCATAAATTATCCTGTAATTAGGGATTGTTGTATTTATTAATGTGTACTAAGAATTCTTCCTAAACAATGGATTTAAAGAAGTGGACGTTTAAGGAAGTGGACTTAATTCCCCGAGTGGGCATTCCGGTATTTGGACCTTAATTGCCTGAGGGAACGTATACAACCGATGGAAAGCAACGTTACAACGTCTTACATTCTTGAGCACGCAGCATGGTGACCCAACCTCGCTATTTGTCATATTTCTAGCATGTTCTGCTAATTTGACATCTAACTTCTCTATATTCGTGTTGGCTACAAAATGATGAAATATTTTGTAAAGCAAAATCAATAAACTGTGCTATCCGCAGACTCTAAACACTTGTTTACAATGTCAATTTTCACTCTCCAAGGTTTTGACAACAATTTTGGGTGATTGATTGATCAAGAATATTGTAAACCGGCTAATAATAAATATAATTAGTTTTTTAAGTAATTTGAAACAAAATTTGAATTCAATAGAAATTAAATGTAGGTACTTAGTTAACTAATAGACGTAGAAATTAGCATATCGTAAACATTACTCAACTAATTAGAAGTTATCATTCTTTTCTAAACTTTGCATTAGATTAGACTTAGGTAATTTAAAATTTACACTATGTAGCTAAGAATACTTGTAAATCTAAGTTTTAACGACCAATTATAAAATTTTGTAAAGTTTTGTATTTTAAATGATGTACTTAAATACTTTGAAATTTTTCATAAAGCTAACTAATAGCTTATAAACAAAATATGTCTTTTTTCTATTGGCAATTTACTTCAAAATATGAATTATTAATGAAACACTTTATATCTAAACTAATATTTAAAAGAGCTTTTAAAGTTAGTTCTTAAAGTTTTTGGCTTTGTAGCTTTCAGATGTTTAACTGTGACTAAATAATAAAGCTCTTTATAAAAGCTCGACAATTTGTTTAGAAATTAGCTTGCATTATTGTGGAATTGTAAGCTAACAGTGTTGTGTGGACTTGCTTGCAGACAGCTGTAAGATAAGGGTAGAAATTTTGAGAAATCTTTATACCAAAAATTTGAATTTAAAACAACTGTGATTTCGAAGTAGTTTGCACATCTTCTTTTCACTTTAAAAATATAACAACTTCAACAGCAAGCTACTTGATTTATAATTCACATAATTTACAATTAATACACTTTTTAGAAAATTTGATTCGGGTAAGAAAAGTAAGTATACTACACTAAGGTCACTCACTACAGATATCACCACTGTACTAACAATACTTATTATAAATCTAATAATTTCTTTACAAAAAGGCTAATACGCAATACTTTAATTCATCTTTGTGTGTGCGCAGGCGACTGGCAGACGAAGATGACGAGTTATCAGAAGTGCAACCAGATGCCGTCCCTCCTGAGGTCCGGGAGTGGCTGGCGTCCACCTTCACCAGGCAGCTGGCGACGGCCAAGAGAAAGTCTGACGAGAAGCCCAAGTTCAGATCGGTGGCGCACGCAATCCGAGCCGGCATCTTCGTGGACAGGATCTACCGGAGAGTCACCAGTACCGCGCTCATGCAGTTTCCTCAGGACGTCGTTAGAGTTCTAAAGGTTAGTTGGAAGATTTCCTTTGTATATACACTTTACCATTGTTTATAGTCAACACTCGTGTACTGGATCTCACTCACACACACACACACACACACACACCCACACATGCATGCATACTCCATATTTCCTTATGCGTATTTTTACCATACCACTTAATTTACCTTCTTAAGTGCACAATATGTAACTGTTGTTAACAAGGGGTGGAGGCCTGGTGACCTGTAATACAGGCTCTTACGCCTAGCTCGGGCACCAGTCCACCACAACTACAATGCTTATGACTAGTTAATGTGCAAATTGTAATAGCTTTAAGTTGTGGTTGGAAATAAAAAAAAAAAAAAAAAAAATATTATTTTATATAACTTCTTTTAGCGTGTAAAAAAAACACACATAAATAACAGTCACAGATTACAGGTTATCAATTCACAGACTACGGCTTTCATATTGACTTGACTATAGACTATAAAGATATAATAAAATAACACATCCCCCACTAGTACCACTGGTGGTACAACTCGGCGGTATTAGTTGTCCTGGAGGTACTTGATTAGGTCAGGTATATTGCACATTAGTAAGAGACAAAAAAATCACAATGTAGAAAGTCAAACAAAAAGAAAAGACATCGTCCAACCTTTACAAAATGCAAGAAGTTATAAAAAAAACCTAGTTTTCCAACTTTATTCCTCCCAGAAACGATTCGTAATAAAGGTATTTAGGTCAATTCTTAAGCGTCTCTCCCCCCCTACTTTCCTACATAGTAAGACAGACCGAGTTATCAAGTCACGTACAAGCCACAATTTGCGGTTTTACGTAATGCTATAGAGTTGTACGTGAGTGCATCTGCTCCATTCATGGTTTAAGTTCTTCAAGTCTGTCTGATGTTTAAGTTTCTTAAGTTCTTCTTTAAAGATCTACCGGGAAATCTGTTCATTTGTCACGTCGCCACTATTATAGTGACAGGCACAATAGAAGGTAGACAGCTATAATAACTATAGCCTTTTAGTTGGTTCCTAATATCCCCGCCTGAACAGATTTGACGGTCGCACTATAAGGCTCGTATTTATAAAGCGATCTCAAGTTTGAGAGCAATATTAAGTTTGGATTTGACAGGTCATTTTGTACTGAAATGACATTTCTGATACAAACTCAAATTCGCTGTCACTCTTGAGAGCTGACTATAAATACGATCCTAAAAGAGCTTACGCTTTAAGTTTCACTTACTTAACTTTATAATTACGCCAATTTTAAATACATGCCCAATTGCCCAGGAGAGTAGTTTTACTTTTTTTTTTTTTCTTTTACTATTTTTTACTATGGATTTGGTCTTGACTCTAGCAAAGGCGGTCAGAGCTGACTGAGACGGAGTCGACAATGGGACATACTCATCTAAATACCTCAAAAAGTTCTGTAGAGCGGAGCAAAAATATAGGCTCTTTAGTACAGTTTTTACCTAAAATAATAATTATAATAAAGCCTAGTAGTATCATTTTTTAACCAAAATAATTTATCCCTATTCGATATGAATGATAATTATTCAATTAATCGAACGAGCGAACCCGAGTTCTTATTTAATTGAATATGTGAGCCGAATAAAATGGATGATTGGATTTATTTTATGCATAACTTATACACATACTTATTTGTTTAAGCATTGTTTGTTTTTATAAATCTATACTTTAATAAATAGTCTATTCGTATTTATTATTTGGAAATATTATAATAATTACACAAATTGGCTACGAAACGAACCCACTATCCCGGCAATCCGTGCCGGAATAATTTAGGTAACGGAGTCCTCCAATGTTTGTTTGAGACTTTGTACACAATTTTAAACATTAAAACTTGGGTAAATATTTATAAATAGTTCTCCCATGTATTAATATCGCGACTGGGATCCATGGCAGAAACGTGCCCTCCGAAGAATGAAATCAAAAGCTGCAAGTGGCAGGGCAGGACTATTTTTTAGGTTCAGAGAATGCCATACAGAAATAAGACGAATGTTTACTTATACAAGTACCTTTACATTACTAGTACCTGCTTTCTATTAGCAAACAAATAGTGTAGTGACAAATTTATAATTCATAGAGTAAACCGTACCTACCTGTCCCAAACGAAACTCCAATTTCGTCCCAAAATTCTCTCTGATAAAGTCAAGATCAGGAATTAATTAAAGGAACTCATCCACAGCATTACGTACCCTGAATACTAATGAATACAGTCGAATCTTGATTGTACTTCACCGAACACTAATAATTTGAATTTGTAGGGCAAACTTGCAAAAGTGGAATCCAGAATTCAGATTTTGTTATACTTTTGGTTTTTTAGTAGCTGTCTTTGATGGTGGTTGTTACTCAAAACCAGGCCATAGATTTTTTTTGGGTAATTCTCAGTAGCTACATTTTTCCGTTGACTTCCTGGCTTTGGCCTATTATCTGTGCAAATTAGGCGGTTTAAAATTTCTGGCGCCAGGATTCATTGGGTCGAATGACTCAAAACCCACACGACAAGAAGAAGAACCAGCGCCATCTATGGGCGTGGAAGTTTTTCTGCTAGAGGATTTTCTGATCATCTATCTCAATTGTATGTTCGTTAAATTATGGAAGCTGAACAGATGGGTTGGGGATATTTATAGAGCTGTGGCGCGGACCCTTGCTAAGGTCAAAATAATGCGTTTACTAAACTAGTTGTAGGTCAATCTTGTAGATTTATTGTAGGTATACTGTGCCGGTGTGGTACCTCAGAATAGCATCAACCTATATTTTCCCGCTGGCATTATGAAAGGTAAATAAGGACTGCACTCATCCATATTAGATTTGTATCCAAAAAAAAAACCATAAGAAACGTGGATTAGGACACAGTACAATTACCAGAAAGGCCAAATTGGATACGAATCTAATACGGATAAGTGCACAAACGCTTTCTGGTTAAGACTAACAGCAGTGACAGCTAGTTTGATTTGAGTTCGTATCAGAAATGTCATATCTTCTGAGGTCATATCAGTACAAAATGACGTGTCAATTCCGCTTTTTTTTTTAAGAGTCTTGGCGTGGAAACAAGTCCTTCAGCCGAAATCACTTCACAGTTAGTTTTTCATGTTTTAGGTTGGTTGACAGTTGATAAACACAAAAACACTGAGTTCACTTTCTTTCACTATAATACACTTTTACCTACTTAATATCAATCTTGTGATCGCTTTATAAATATACGAGCCTTAGATATTTATCCACAAACAGCAACACTTTCTTACTAGTCATTTCCGCATAATAAAACTTTACTCGGCTAATACCTAAACTTGACTTAGCTCCAACTTAAATCTTTAACAATCTTTAATTCAGGTCACAAAGATCTAGTAAAGAAGTTTTGGCGAGTTGCCAGTACAGCAAAGTCAACAAGGTGGCACTTGACCAACTATTATCGTGAAGACAATCGAGATTAGCCATCGTGGTTTGAAACTTTATCTTAAAATAACCTTCTATGCGCAGAATCACAATAATACTTTGAAGAATCTCTGTGTATAAAAAAAACAGTACATTACATATTCACGTCCAAACCGTGGGGGAAAGATACTTTCCTATATTTTAATTGAGTACCTAAATACTTATATATTTATAAAAAAATATATATAAAAGAGAAAAGAGAAAAGAGATTTTTAACACTTTTTTATAGAAGAGAAAAGAGCACTCAGTTTTCTTGACTGTCATTCTCTCAGCATTATCTTTAGCTCTTAGCATTACCTATCTATAGCTGGCAAAGGCAAGGCAACACGCGAGACATTAGATGACAATTCAGAAGGCAAGCACTGCCTGCGTATAAACATAACCTTATTTAACTTGGCCTTTGTTCATTTGACTTGCCGCCCTTTAGGCTGTGTTAGCTTTGTGCCAAGTCTCAAGATTTCAACAGTGAGTTATAATTATAATTGTATTAGAGACACAACCTGTCCCCTGCGGTTGTGCTTGCAAAAGTTTCGAGATTTTGTTAAAGATTTCAGGTCAAACTTTTGCTGTCAAATCAAGAAGTTTAAAATATCTTACGTGAAGTGTCACGTAAATACCGGGAGTAAAAAAAAATACCTAGCCTACAAACTAAAGTTTGGTAAGCTAATTTTTTCTTTTTCAATCTGTAAGTATTATTATTTTTTTGTTATAATCTGTAGGTATTTCTTTTATAGTGACAGTGACAGATAGTATAGGGTTTGTGATAGGCGATATCAAATAACTTGTCGCAAGTAATGTAGTCCGAATGCTCCAAAACATCTCATAGGTATGTTTGCCATTGAAGCTATGATGTTGATATTTTGACCTATGAGATTTTGGAATAAAGCATCTTTGACTCTTAAGTTGGATGTCATGTTTACACTATGACATTCATTTTTACAACATTTTCATAGTAGTTAATTACAGGCATATCTACTTTCTCTCTTTGTGTGCTACGACAACTCTACAACATTGAACAATTAAAACAAGTCTTCTCTCGTTTGATACGAAAACTAAATTATGCGGGCTCAAGAGTTAAGATAAATACTTCTTCGCTAAACGAAAGGTTTTGGTACAAGTACGAACGAGTAACGAACCGAACAGAGTCACTTAGCACTGAGATAATAGACAGTCCTATTAGTTTGAGGCAATTAACTTGACTTAGAATGACACAGTCCTCGCATTGAAAATTTGACCATAAATTTAAGCGCTTATTAAGTGTGATTACATGCATACATAAATAAAGTCACACCTTTATCCCATACAGGGTAGGCAGAGCGTTAAACGCCTAGTAAAAGGCACCTTCGCCACTTCTAACGAATATTGAGGGCAATTTTGGATGAAATGTGTATCTCTATAGTGATAGGTTGTCAACCCATCGCTTGAATTACAATGTATAACCCACGAATCCATTTTGCTAAATTAAAAATGTCCGGGAGGAAGGGCTAACCAGAACATTCTATGTTTTTCTATCGCTCTCAGTCCAGCTTGGAAGAAGTGTGATTAGATCAATAAAATATAAAATTCTTGAACGACTTCAATAAGATTGTCCTTTAGTGTAGTTTGTGCAAATACATTAACTAGTGCAAGACGTCTCTAACATGATTGGCTGATCGGTTTCGACGCCATTATGGTTGTGGTTTCAATAGGACATGCTTATCAGATTTAGTGGTCTAGAACACAATAGACAATAGAACACTAATGTCCGTTATTAATTAACATTGTTGTTTTTTTTTTTACGGTATATTATTTGCGAAAAGAAATATGTAGTATTTATAGTAAAACTTTATCATACCGGGTGTAAGGGACAGCATACCAGAAACTGGTGGGTTTCTCAGTCAACGAAACTGAAAAACTTTAACCAGGAAATTCTTTCAGGAAACTAAAAAAATTGCCTCTTCCGTACAAATTGCCTGATCAAGGTGGCAATTTTGTATGGGAAAGACTTTTATTTTCATTTCCTGAAAGAATTTTCTTGTGTGAAAGTTGTTCAGTTTGTTGACTAAGCAACAGACTCCTATCAGTTTCTGGTACGCTGTCCCTTACACCCTGTATAGGTAATTTGAGTTCAGCTTCTGAGCATAAAGTAAGTAAGTATTAGGTCTCAACTTCCAAATATGCCAGCTAAAAACTGAGCTTGGCTCGTCTTTAAAATTTCACATTATTTTTAAGTACTAAGCCTAGCTTAGCATAACATTCAGAAGAGAATTTCTAGTTGTCATGTGATAACGTAGTTTGAGTAAATATTGTTACAAAACATTCTGTTCGGTATACATTTAATTCATACAGAAATGGTTTACATTTTACTGAATTTACGATGTTTGAGTACACTTGGCTTTTTGATTTTAATTGGGTCTGTCAGGTTTGTTTTATGGTTATGAATGGCGGCAAAAGAGTCAGCAATTTCTATATTTTATGCTTGGATTACTATTTTTTTTACAAATCTCTGATGTTGTCTGTTATTTATACGATGACGGTTTTTTTTTCTTTGATCCTGGTCACTGGTGTAATTTTTTACGCGTATTTCGCCTCACGTTGAAGTTCAAACAAAAACATTGGCAAACATTAATTTCGAAATCTAGTATTAATATAACCATTCCATTTTTTGCAAGAGTAGTACACTGAATGGCCATTTTAAACCTATTTTTTGCATGAGTAGTACACTGAATGGCAGATGTTGCAAAGTTTAAAGTTTCACACAGAAGGCGATCTCTTTTTGCGATTATCCAGTTAGAGTCTGTTCGAAAAGAGAACAGGCATGGAATTTGAGGGCGCGCATTTGTATTTAATTAACTGTCGCTTGGTTATGTGAGGATTATGCCCAAGTCTTTAACAATAACCTTCTGCATTAAATTTTGGAGGTTTTAGGTCAAAGACCTAGGCATAAACGCCACGCAACCAGCCGTGGGATAGTTAATACAAATGTGCGCCCTCCGATTCTATGCCTGTTCTCTTTTTGAATAGACTCTACCAACAAAGCGGCAGTAGGCGCCGCCTGGCTCGCGACCACCCGATCAAACCAGCTTTATTCCGTCGGTGCGTGAGAGTGACAGGCAGGTTGAGATCGCTTCAACGTCAACTCTGTCACTGATATCCGTAACCCATTTGTAATTAAAAAAAAACTTTACTTTGTTATCTTTGTTACAGACACTAGACGAGTGGTCGTTCGACGTTTTCGCGCTCCACGAGGCGTCGAACGGCGCGCCTGTCAAATACCTCGGCTACGAGCTACTCAACAGATACGGCATGATACACAAGTTCAAGGTCAGTATACATACTACAAGGTTTTAACAAATTTGTAGGTAAGTTATTTAAGCTACTAAGGTAGTGCCCTCGATTCTGGCCGCCACATTCTTAACTAATTTTAAGATAGCGCTGTCACTTTCTTTACTTTGACATAAGAACAGGATAGCAAATAAACACATGTGTTTGACGTTCCTAATTTGACATAAGCTGCTTTAAATAAGAACCGAGCATAGAGCATGTTCCTTATTTTACGTTAAATAAGCAATCTAATGTCAAATTTAAGCAATCTAATGTCAGATTAGGAATGTCAAAGTCATGTGTTTATTTGATATCCTGTTCTTATGTCAAATATAAGAAAGTGACAGCGCTACTAAGAATTAGAATTAGTAACTGGACGGCGTGAATCGAGGCCGTATCTAGCTAAAACAAAATAAGTCAACCATTTTAATCTTTAGCATATTTTTTTTATTTGCTAGCTCATTACACTCTCACCCGGCCCGGACTTTATGTAAAATAACCAACATAATAACGGTACAAATATTATCAAAACACACCGGGCTCCGTAATTTCTGTAAAAAAACATACCGTATGATCCGGAAAAAGGCCTCGGGCAGAAAAGGAAACATTTCAACTGGAAAATATTATTTTGGTTATTTTATTGTGAAACTGACAAACGTGTCTTCCTTGATATTATAAAGTTATGTTATTATTGGATTTTTAGGTACCTTATTTATGAAAGATATGTTTTTTTATGGTTGCTCAGGCCTGTGCCTCTGACATGATATTTGTGTACCGACCACTACCAAAGACATAGGCCCGTATTTATAATCAGCTCTCAAGAGTGACAGCGAGTTTGAATCAGAAATGTCATTTCAGTACAAAACGGTCTGTCAAATCCACACCTAATATCGCTCTCAAACTTGAGATCATAAATGCGAGCCATAGAGTTAAACAATCCAAAACACCAAGGACTTAAAATTAAACGCTACAAAATTTCAAACCAAGTTCATAATCATAACAGTGTAAATTACGTTAAAACAAGTGGTTGGGATGGGGTTTTGACTTGTCGTCGACACGATAGAAAAAGAAGTGGTTACTTTGAAAATGCTATTGTGCTTGTATGTTTCCAGTCTCATTAACTTAATTAAAAGGAAGTCTACACCACAACTGCTGGTATTAATTTTTTGCTAAAACAGTCCCATATTATTTTAATGCTCAGTTATCATAATAGAATATTATTATTCTAACAATATAATGATAACTTGACATTGAAAGAGATTTTTTACGTATTTAAAAAGACACAGAAATACAACGGTTGATTATAATCCTGATAAGGTGGCGTTACTCGCCTAAAATAAGATTTATGGTGTTGGCTATAATATCACTTTGACAAGATTATAATGAACTGCAGTACTTTGTTCTCTTTTATTTTATTCAAATCTTAGAAAATGACAGAACTTAACTAAAGTACGTTAAGCGGTATCTACAATAGAATCGGCACCAATATAAAAATCACGTATACCTCGTGGTATACCTACCTACTCAGCAGTGGACTAATACAGGCTGATGATAATTCCTACCTATACTCTGTAAACAAAATCTGAAGAAAAAAACTTTCTTAAGAGATGTTATAAAAGCTAATTATCTAAGCTAAGTACTTATTTTTAAATTCATATTGTAACCCATAGGGAAAGTGCGAGATTATCCCAACACAAGTATCTTCGATTACTTTCTGGGATATCTCATCAATGTAAATGTTAAAGCAATTTAAAAATAAATTCCTTTTTATTTATTTTTATTATTTAAAAGCAGATTTACACCTTTGACGAGACGCGAAAGTTTCATCGAAATCTGTCGCCTCTTCTTTTAAAAACTTCTGAGTACTCTTTAAGACCAATTTCTGAGTGGGTATCACCAAAGTACTTTGGCATTCAGCAACATGTAAATTGGCTGGAATCTTTACGTGGAAAATATCTTCAATACGTAAGTTAAGTAAGTACTTTTAAGTGGTGAAGTTCTTAGAAGCAAAGGTAACACAAAACGTTGCATTTCACTTTAAAAAGTATTTCGAAACCTATAACTAATGTGTTAACGTTTTTTGCGACTTAACTTACATGAACTTCAAAATCAATAATTTTTTAATCTGCACCTTGTAAAAAGAAGCGAAAAAGAAAAATGCCTTGATTCAGGAATAAAAGACGCAAAAGCATAAAATAGAAGGTTATATGGGGCCACTTTATTAGGGTCGGTCCGTGACAAGTCTCCTGAAGCCATTAGCCATGTACGGGTTTGTAGCCTGGAGGAGAACCCTTCTGTTCTGATAAGTATACAGATTCTGAGGGTTAGAAGGATGTCTGACAACAATACAATACGACTGGGATTGCTTACCTCAAAAGGTCTTAAAGAATACTAGATGATTTATTTTCACTACGCACATGCGTCTAGTCTGGTCAGGCGGTCAGTAAAGGCGTTACTAAGGCTCGTATTTTATAAAGCGATCTCAAGTTTGAGAGCAATATCAAGTACGGATTTGACAGGTCGTTTTGTACTGAAATGACATTTCTGATACGAACTCAAACTCGCTGTCACTCTTGAGAGCTGATTATAAATACGGGCCTAAGGCATGTTTATTTTTTCCCAGGTCCCGCCAACAATACTGGAAAACTTCCTGAGTAGGATAGAGGAAGGCTACTGCAAATTCCACAACCCGTACCACAATAACCTTCACGCGGCCGATGTGGCGCAGACTGTCCACTACATGCTGTGCCAAACAGGACTCATGGTAAATATCGTTATGATAGCGTGGTACCGGGTAGATACATAACCCGTACCACAATAACCTTCACGCGGCCGATGTGGCGCAGACTGTCCACTACATGCTGTGCCAAACAGGACTCATGGTAAATATCGTTATGATAGCGTGGTACCGGGTATGTACATAACCCGTACCACAATAACCTTCACGCGGCCGATGTTGCGCAGACTGTCCACTATTGCTCTTCCAAACGGGCATCAATCGGGACTCATGGTAATTAAATTACATCGTTATGGTAGCGTGGTACCCGGGTCGGAATGGCACCACTTCAGTCTTTCAGTCTTTCCGAGAGTATCGTAACAGCTGGCTTAGGGATACAATCGCAGCCAGGAATTGGGCTGTAGTAAGTATGGCATATACCCACCACCAATAATTGACCTACTTAAAGCAAGATTAAACTAATTTAAAAAAAAACTATTTAGATTACAAAAAGACCTTTACATGCCCTACTTACCTTACAACCTTATTACGATAATGTAGGTTACCTTGCAGCGTTTATTATAATTTCATAAACCGCATAAAATTGAGCTAACTTCATAAAACCCATAATTGCACCGTAAATACCTGCAGCAAAAATAAGGAAAATTGAGATGAACTTTAGAAATATTCTTAGCAAGAACCTCGTTTTCAATTTTTGCGCTTCGTTTAGTGGAATTAACCAACCAAGAAACTAACCAACTCATCTCCTTGTTTAAAAATATTCCGCTCCAGTTCCTGATGCGATTTGTAAAGCAAATGCTAATTGGAGTCTGCTACTTTAAAGCTTTAATTTTACTCCCAGTGAAAACTTACTTCATTCAGAAACTGTTGGAAAAATATGTAAGAACTCTCATTCATTCATTACCCTTTTCGTAACGCCATCTCCCAAAACTGATTTACAATTCTTCTTTATCTTACCAAGATTACGTTTCCAAAAAAAAAAAAAAAGTAGGTACGCTAGCATATTGGTTAGCATTTAAAAGAGCCTTAAAATTGTATTTTCCGCAGAACTTTCTGTGATTACAATGATTTCAAAAGTTTGTCTCTTTACATCTGTCAACACCCGACTGAAGTCTCTTTAGGACTTTTTGGTTACTTATAGTTGTTTATAACCTTTTATATAGTCCTACACTACACTGTCCCACTGCTGGGTAAAAGGTCTCTCCTCACTATTTATGACTTTTTTCTAGAACTGGTTATCAGACCTTGAGATCTTCGCGACGCTGGTAGCAGCTGTCGTCCACGACTTCGAGCACACGGGCACCACCAACAACTTCCACGTGATGTCAGGCTCTGACACTGCGCTACTGTACAATGATAGAGCGGTGCTGGAGAACCATCATATCAGTGCTGCCTTCAGGTATGTAGAACACCAATAAAAAAAAAACATTTACACTATCGCTTACTCTCATCAACCTATTCACTCACTAACACTCACTTACTCACACTCGCTCACTTACTCACCCACTTACTTATTCACTCACTCACTTACTCATTTACTATTTAGTTACTTGATACCGCGCTACTGTACAATGATAGGGAGATGCTGGGTGCTGGAGACCCATCATTTATCAGTGCTGCGTTCAGGTACAATACAAATGTGTCATTATTAACGTAATACATATGTAGTACGCTGGCTCAAAGGCCTGTTGCCTTCATGACGAGAAACGTCACACTTTTCCGCAATACGTACGGAATTTCTTGCCGAAGTCTTCAGTTTGTAAATCACGAAAATCTGCAGCCGAAATCAAAAAGTGTCAGGTCTTTTTTTTAGTTGCGATAAGATCACTATTCCTCTACAGAATATGGAATTTTCCAAACAAAGATGATTCACGCAATTCACCAAGTGTGGAAATCTACTTGATCTGCCATCTTACATAACCTAACTAAAGAAAATGCATTCCTCAAAGGAAAAGCGCTCTAACTAGACTTTATACACAAGAAAGCAAAATGTGTCAGAGGACATACATTTCGTACAAAAGACAAGATAACTCAATGGAAAAGAATATCTATTTTATATTATTTTGCTATCCTTTGGAGCTATTCTTCTATTAAGGTCTTTCAACCTTCGGTGACATTCATATAGTACTTTAACTAGCTACTTACATTGTCGTTTGAAATAGATAACGAAATTTCTGAATTTTCCTCCACAAATGCTCCGATCCTAGCTCAGGGCTGTCAACAGTCTGAAGCAAAGATAAACGGAGTGTGAATCACCCGGTGGCGCCCCCTAGGGGTGCGAGATCGGCGACTTCAGATCACAATTTTATTGAGCTTCTATTTTCAAATTGAAGATATTTCCTAAGATCCATGTTTCGTTCGGACAGGGCTGTCTCCTATCTCGACTGGAGATAAAAGCAAACTTTCTAGTCCCCAAGGGGTGAGAAAAGATATCGCAGCTTTCGATAAGAAATGAACACTTTATTCGGAAATTCTTTGATCATTTTTAAATTTTGATCTGATTGCGTTACCGTGGTAGTAACGGTTTAAAATGCTAAGCAAATTCAAGACAAATATTATATTGGATTAGATAAAAGCTTTTGTTAAATTCCTCACAAAAGTTCTTTCCAATAATAGGTACTTAATTTGACACCTAATAATGTTTTTCATATATCTAGGATCCTAGTTTCCTTAATAAATAACATTAATGTTAGGTATTATTACTGATTTATCAATATTAAAATGTTTATTGCTTAAAAAATATTTATTATTGCTTAAATATTTACTGAGAAATAGCTGATGTCAATACAGCTACCTAATAGTAGGTAGGTAACTAACTAGATTTTTATTTAAAAAAAAATAGTTCTTCCTAACTCAGTTATATGACTAGGAAAGTCTGTATCTCTCTTCTACGTCGCAGTTTGCTAACTCAATTTCAGAAAGTATGAGGCAAAATTGTCGCTCCACATTTTTATTAAACTGCTTGTTGGAAGGTTTTTAACGTTGTTATGAAAAGGGAAAATATTTTATTTAACGGCAACCATAAAGACCTTTTTACAACCTAAAACATGTTATGATTATGATAAAGACCGTGTTTTGCAAATTAATAGGAGAAAATCTCTTACCTAAATTTGTAACTATACCGGGTGTAAAGGACAGCATACCGAAAACTGAAAGGGATTACTCAGTCAATGAAACTGAACAACTATCAGCAGGAAATTCTTTCAGAAAATTAAAAAATAAATTGACTCTCCCATACAAATTACCACCTAGATCAGACAGTGTTCAGTTTCGTTGACTGAGCAACCCCTATCAGTTTGCGGGAAGCTGTCCCTTACTCCCGGTATTTTCTCCAAGGAATATGGTACAGGGGTTATAGACAGCGCACAAACTAAAAAGGGTTGATCAAATAACTAAACTAAAAACAGCATTTACTATAAAATCTTCTGGGAAAATAAAAAAAATCTTGATTAAATACAGCTTTTGTTCAGTTTGTGTAGGTATCGTTTCTTTTGTCAAAGTTGTTCTAATCCATGCCAACCGACCTCTTTTCTTAACGCACTGTCTCCAAAGTAACCTAAACCCGAAGTAGGAGTTGTTTAAGTAATATAAAGTATAGAGACCTATGTATACTTATTTAAGTTTTAGAATATTGGTCAAATATTCTTGACCTTCTATGTCACCGTCCTGATATTAAATAATGAAGAGATCAAAAATGACTCATCTTTAGAATGCCTACCTATTTATCTCACATAAGAGGGCCAAGATTAATTTCACAAAATCGTTTAAAATTTTCAAAGTAAATTCTATAAAAAAGTGAAAATGAGCTTCGTAGCGAACAAAGAGCGGAGGCCACCGACTCTTTATAATAATATGAAATAATTTCCCCCGGGACGTGATAGTCGAATCTTTTTGACACCCTGACTGCTCAATTTGTGTGAAAACTCGATATGATTGGATATCTCCTCGCAGCTCACGTGTTTTTTACCAACTGAGGGTAAAATATGATATGAAGTTTTTTCTTACGTAATGTAATTTTTAACTATATTACTTGTCCTATAATTAGGAGGCGGAACACCCACTAAAGATATTTGTTTGTCGGCACTCGAGACATTAAGCTGCAGATAAACTGCGGTGCGGAAAGCTTGTAAGAGTGAAAAGGCCAATAGGTCAGCCAAGCTTTAAGCTGATCAAAGAAATGGGTCAATAGCTGCCTTCAGCTGTTTTTTCTTTTTAAATAAAATTTTAATTTTGTAAAAATAGAGGTCGTCAAAAAAGTAGTCTACCAAATAAATTATGACATCATAGTCGAACCGCATGTACCTGTTTTATAAACTTTCACATTTTTAAATCCATATTATCTCGAGGCAAGTTGTATAAAACGCCTGTCAAAGCTTTAAGTGGCTGATGGTATCAGATATCACGTACATTTTGCCGGGAGTTGGGAGAGAACAATGGCTGTCTGAAAACAATACAACCACTTTAGAGATTCGTGTTAGTATCACATTACTACATTAGATACTATATTAGCCAATTTGAATATTATGTGAGTACTTCTCATACTGGTAACTATTAGATTTGGAATGCTTTTACTGTTGTTTTTAAGAGTTCTGCACACTTGGGATAAACTCTAGGAAACATAGCGTTTTTTTTTTGTGCCGCGGAAAATATTTGTGCTGGAAATCTGCCATGGCTTCATCTACACAATCTCACAAAGTGATAAATTGACAATATTTTGTGTTGTGTTTCAGCATCGAACCCACCACTTCTAGATCGAGAGCCCTAGCCCACTAGACCATATAGAGACAGCAATAACTAGACCACGTTTGAACTAAGCTAAGCACACAGATTGACGAGTCACAATGAATTTGAACCAACAACGCCACTGCGGCAACATGCATCTGCTCAACTCCGAAATCCATCAACTCTGAAACATCTCTGTAACAACAGAATCGATACCTATCATACGGTGGATAGGATTTTATAGGTAATCACAAGCGATAGACCCTGGTGTCAGAATTTTTTTAAGACTTCTGATATGGTTTGTGTAACAAAAGCTATCAAAAAGAATTACCGGGATCGACAGCTCAAATACCTACCAAACCTCAGACCACTAAACGAAACCATCATCAAAGCTTTAAGCAAGCATTCACACATATATATTGAGGCTTATCCGGATACGCACAAAATCACTAAAAATTGACCTCTCACTTTCTATCACGAGAGAACAGAAAGGGAAGGCAATAATTTTGGTCGTGACCTCACCGAATTTAATTATAGCATACACTACTGTCCCACTGTCACCGAATATACGAAAAATTGGCTCCCCATACTAAAATGTGCTATCAGTTGATGCACATTTTGTTTGGGAGGACTAATATTTTTTTGGTGTTTCGACCTATGATCCTTAAAGAAGTTGTTCAGTTTCCTGGGTAGATTCACATCCTTCAGGGTAACTACATCAAACCTTTTTGATACACGTTGTATAGCATTGAACTATGCTAGCTCCAGTTAGACAATTAATTTGAACCAACATGTCTCCGGTGGCTCGACTCGGAAATCCATCAACTCTGGAACAACAGAATCGATATCCACCGTAATACGGTCCCATCGGTTATCGCGTTCGGTTGGATTTATCTTCTGCCAGCGAATAGATGGATGGACCGAGCTTGGACTATGGGATATGTACCTACAGCGGAAAATAACTATAACCACCAACAGGAAAGTGCGTTTTGGACTTCTGGGTGGGATAGTAACTAAGTCCTATCAGTCCATCCCGCCAGAAATACTAGCATGAGAGACTAAAAA
Source organism: Scrobipalpa atriplicella (assembly GCA_029255725.1). Classification (NCBI taxonomy): domain Eukaryota; kingdom Metazoa; phylum Arthropoda; class Insecta; order Lepidoptera; family Gelechiidae; genus Scrobipalpa; species Scrobipalpa atriplicella. The sequence goes on along the minus strand of JARACY010001739.1, from coordinate 17,357 downwards.
TAGATACTTTATTTTCTATAAACTTTTTTCATATTTTTTAGATACCAATATCATATTAACCAACTGCCTCCGTGGTCTAGTGGTCTGAGCCATGCTCCAGAGACCCAGAGGCGTATTACCTGTGCTATAAGGCGGTTTAAAAACTCTGTCACCAGGGTTCATCGGATCGATCGACTTGAAATACACGTAGATACGGAGAAAGGCGCGAAGATTATTGCTCAGATGCTTCTTCTTCAATCGAGTGAGTACGACGTACGACTGACCCGATGAACCTCAATGTCAGAGTTTAAAATTATTTATTAGAAGTTACGTTATCCCAAAAATAAACAAAGCCTATCTACTTATCGTTGGGGTTTCAAATAGATTAGTTTATTCCCCTCCGTCTGTCTGTGTCTGTGAACATTTGCATCTAGGTCTTCAAATAACATAGGTAGGTAATTTTGCTAATATGCCCTGGGCACAGAATAATAAATAGCCCTGGGGGAGTTTCTGCACTTCCGAGTTCCGTTTTCCTATCGATTGAGACATTAATGCAACTGGATTGAAGAAAATGAAGAAAGGAGGTTATTCTAATAATAGTGAGCTATTAGATGTGAAAGTTCGAGGGTTCGATCCTCGAATAAAACACAAAATATTTGTGAAATTGCAATTTTATTTCTAGTTTCCAATAAAGAAAAATCCTACTACAATATCAACTACTATAGTCCACTGTTGGACACGGGTAGGGCACGTTAGAGGCCAGTTGATGGTCATTTTTCAAACTCACTACTCTGGTAACCTGCAATTATACAGAGGTCTTTTACTACATCCGAATGACCCGCAGAAAGCAAGATATATTATTTTAAAATCATATAAATAAAGCCTGCAGTATTGAAACTAGACCCAAACAGCCTAAGATAAATGTTATTCAATTCGCTACAATTAATAAGAAACAACTGAGAATTTATAATGAGTTTAAATATTAATCTTGCGGTGAGATTCGACGGTAGCCGAGCCGCAGAAGTAGGCTTTAGCGAGTTGAATAATTTACTAGAACCAAACTTGGAATTCCTATCTATTTACTTTGAACGGTTTCTAAGTAATTGGGAATGATAAGGAGAATTCCAATTGGCCTAACTAAAAGGTTTTTTTTATGGTGGTAGCTTACGCCCGTATTTATAATCAGCTCTCAAGTGTGACAGCGAGTTTGAGTTTTTTATCAGAAATGTCATTTTAGTACAAAACGGCCTGTCAAATCCACACTTAATATTGCTCTCAAACTTGAGATCGCTTTATAAATACGAGCCTTAGATTGCTTTGATCATGAAATAAAAATTAAGTAGAATCAATTTTTGGGTTAATTCTTGAATCTAGTCTTCATGTGCTGGCACAGCACAGTTTACGCCATAAATGACTTTTAACGGTGATCAGACCTTGGGAGGTGCACCTACTCGCTTTCAAGTACCTTATATGTGATTTAATTAAGTTTTTATGGCTTTTAGTCCAGCATGAAAATTTGCAAATATCATCAGAACAGAATAATAACTTTTTTATATATATATTTTTATTCAACTTTTAAACGGATTTTTTTCTTGTACTTAAGAAACATCTCCGCTTGGAACCAGAAATTAAACATAAAGATATATAATAAGACAACAGAAATAACCAGAAAAACATAAGATAAACAAAATCCAAGAAAATTCAGCTTTTGAAGAATAAAGTCAATTTCGCGGAAAACTTTTGGTCCTGTCAACATCCCGCAGGAAATCAGATTTGGAATGCCAACAGTTATTTAATCCACAAGCTGGAAGGACAATACTGTGTTTCCACAAAAGAGATATCAAGCAACGTTAATTGCAATCTGGGCAAAGGGTCCCTTTATCTACTATGGCATTCATATTCTAGGAAAATCAAATCTAAGAAGTTACGAGACCGCTGTTATATTAAATATAATATTCATACTATTCCACAAAGGAAATCTCGTATCGTCTCGACATCTCGTGGACGAGGTTTAGCAATGTCTTGTATTTAATGAAGCGATCTCAAGATTGAGTAATATTCTGAAATATTTAATATGGATTTGACATTTCTGACACGAACTCAAACACGCTGTCAGTCTCAAGAGCTGATTATAAATACGGGCCTATGTGTATGAGCGAGATTCTTATATGTCAGGAACGCTGACTTCTACTACGCCTATTAAGTTAAGTAGAACGGACCGCAGAAACACGACCACTTCTACAAGAGGCAGAACTAGACCTGGGGCGATACATTCCCAGACTTGTTACAATCCTACCAGCAAAGACAATATACATAGCTTCTCAATCATTTCCATAATTTTACTAACTTTTAACTTTTCTTCTCTTCCAGGCTGATGCGTGACGAAGAATGCAACATTCTCCAGAATCTCTCAAGGGATGAGTTCCGCGAGTTCCGCACCCTGGTCATCGACATGGTGCTCGCCACCGACATGTCCTTCCATTTCCAGCAGCTCAAGAACATGAGGTCTTTGCTGAGTCTTGCGGAGCCTACGGTGGACAAGTCCAAAGTGGCATCGCTGGTGCTGCACTGCTGTGATATTTCTCATCCTTCGAAGGTAAAGAAACAGGGGATTTGATCTTACAAATTATACCTAGGGAATTTATAATAGCTGTTCGGATATTATAAGGTGATGACTTTTATGAGTCTAGCATACAAATCGAATGTGACATTTAGTGCTGCTGCATATAGCTGTGATACTTTGCAGGTAAAAGATCTTCAAAGATGTAGGATTCAAAGATATTTCAACTTTTGTCAGTTTCTTGCAATATCGCAGGTATGACTGTGGGTAAGATAAAGATGGCGTCCATTAGTGATGCCGTTTCTCCTCTAAGTTACAACATCACAATTTTTTCCAGACCATCTATCCTTCAATCTTAAATAAGTACATTGTTGCATTCACCCATGCATTACCTAGAATATCAACTTATTGAAATTCCGTTTATGTCTATTCCAGCGATGGGACCTCCACCACCGATGGACAATGAGTCTCCTAGACGAGTTCTTCCTCCAAGGTGACAAGGAACGAGACCTGGGTCTTCCCTTCAGTCCACTCTGCGACCGCAACAACACCCTGGTGGCGGAGTCCCAGATAGGGTTCATCGAGTTTATCGTGGAGCCCAGCATGGGCGTCTGTGCTGATATGTTGGAGTGCGTGCTGGGGCCACTGCATTCTAGTGGGAAGAATTCAACTCCGCCCAACCAAGACTCTATTAGTGAGGAAGGTAAGGAAAAGGCAATCTTTAGATAACCCTTTACATTTGCAGTGTAGCAGAAATGCGGCCAAAAATAGTAGTTTATGAAACTGCAGCATAATTAGGAGTATAATATTTACATTAATATGTTTGTTTATTTATATTATTTCAGGAGTGGAGCCTCCCAAATTTAAGATAAGGAAGCCTTGGATAGCGTGCCTCATCGACAATAAGAAAATATGGAAAGAGCAGGCTGCTAAAGGTATCTAACTAAACTAACTTACTATTTTTTTATAAGTAGCCTGTAATGTGTCTCACTTCATGACAAAGGCTTCCCCTCTTTCACGCCACATGTCTCGGTCTTGAGTAACTTTACTGACTGCCAGTTAGTTTGAAAGGAATGCCTCCAAGTCTTTAAAAAAGCTAAAATAAATATTGATCCAAAATATCTGCTTTATTGACATTTAAAACAGTTTTTGCCAATACACAAAATTGGTTCCTCTCTGTACAAGCATAAGAAGACAATTCTTTCCGGGACCTACCTAAGTACATAGATTTTGATACCAGCTTTCTAATCTCTAATTCCAGACGCAGAAGCTCGAGCTAAACTAGATCAGCAGCAACAACTGGAGCAGCAAGAAGGCGCCGAGCCGCAGCCGGCAGAGGAATAATATTTAGCCTCATTTGTAAATAGCGTTAGGACGAGCTGCTGCAACGTGTTCCACTCGCTGCTGCACAGGAGTTAGAGCTGGACTGTTGCGGGGCGAGGATTGGCTTGAGATTCCAGACGAATTAGGCATGGTGACAGGTGAATCAGACGTGGTGACAGCTGAATCAGCAATGTTGACAGATAAATCAGACATGTTGACAGATGAATGAGGCATGTTGACATATAGGCATGTTGCCAGTTGAATTAGATGTTTTACCAGAGGAATGCGATATTTTACAGATAAATTGTGAATTATTTCAAGTGAATGAGGAAATTTTCCAAGTGATATTGGGAAGTTTCCAAGCAACCTCGGAGCTGACATTAAAAAGATGCAAGTGCAACATGTTAGGTTTTTCTAGGAAATGGAATCTGTATATTATCTAGGAATACTTAAGTCAAATCCTCGCCCGAAAATATTTAATGTGCGTACGCTATAAATGTATAAACTGTACGTTCTATAGTTGTGTGTGACGCACAAAGTGAACGCAAGCACAATCGGAAGCCTGATGTATAATTCTCTCTGTGGAAGACAACATAGTGAGCCAAACTTTTATAGGCGCCCGCGCTGCGGTGACAGCCGATAGATTGTAAGGGGCAATTTGGAGTTGCACTTTAGAAAAAAACAGGATTTTAATTTAATTTAATTTCTTTATTGTGAACCCAACAGCAATTATTTCACTATTACAAACAAACGGTAATCTTAAAAACTTACTTTCATAGTAATAAGATTAAGAAGTTTTAGCGCATATAGATGGCGCCAAATCCTGAAATGCGGTATCGAACACAAAAGTTTAATTTGCACCAAAGTTCTAAACCTCCCACTAAGAAAGGATTTGCGGATTTTCCCCCCCTAAACGGGTAAAAAGGGGGATTAAAGTTTGTATGAAAGTCCGTCAATTTTGAAGGTAGGATCTCCAAATTTCGTATTTAGGCTAATAATTAAAAAATAATTAATACGTGTTTCAGCATTTTTGTATTTTCACCCCTAAGAGGGTTAGATAGGGGATGGAAGTTTGTATGGAAATTCCGTCAATTTTGATGAGAGGATCTTCCAATTTTGTTATTGGGCTAATAATTAAAAAATAATGAACACGTGATTCAGCGTTTTTGTATTTTCCACCCCTAAGGGGGTTAAATAGGCCATGAAAGTTTGTATTGAAATTCCGTCAATTTTAAAGGTAGGATCAGCGCGGGAACTCAATCCCACGGGAAAACTCTTAGCTGCGGGTGAAACCGCGGGGCGGAAAGCTAGTATTTCTATGTTAATCTTCTACTTTTTGAGTCTATGGCAGGGCAAAAAAAAACTTATTTTACCCTGATACTACTGAAAATAAATAGATCATTCATAATTATCAGTGTAGAAACAGATTTCAAAAGTATCTTTTAACATTTTTGATAAATAATTTGTGAATATCGCAGCATAAGAAATTCTTTCCTACAAAATTATAACGAACAATTGCTTACAAAAAATACTACTAGTATGAATTATTTCCAATGCAATTTTCTATACCTATTTAATATAGTAGGAAAAAAAACTAACAACGTGTAGGCTAGACACATTTTAATGGTTACAAATCTACAAGTATTTAGGTGCCTATTTTAGATAAATATTATAGATTTACTGCATTTAATAATTTCGGCGTAGCAAAATCGTAGACATTAGCTACGCGATGATCTGCTGACGAGAACAGATGAAAAATACTAACTTATTATACAAAGTGCAACTTCAAATTGCTATAAGTATATTCATTTATCATTAATCATTCATTATATACCCAGCTTCATTTTAGTGTAATCGTCGTCCAGACCTTTCATAAAATAAAATTTAGGTTACTGGGTTTTTTTCATTATTAAAATAGACGTAAATCGACCACATTTATAATAATTTCCCGGTCAATAGTATTATACTTCTTATTCTTAGGTACATTCTGTTAGAAAAGTGTTAACAAGGAATTTAAATTTTCAATCAATAAGACAACACAAACAATTTCCTTTTATAATATTTAGCAGATTTGATTGACAAGTTGAAATAATAAGTATAATTAATTGTTATTATTAAATTAAGTAAGTTAAGTACTTACCTCCTCAAGATCGTTCATGTCTTCATACTCATCTGCACTTCTCTTTTAAACACCTATCTTTGTAAGCATAATAGATTATTATTAATATCCATATTTAATAATAATAATCAAATGTAGCTTTTAAATCTTATTAATAATAATTAGTATAATATTAACCCATATGAAAAATACGCTTATTAATTTTAATGTTTCCGATTAAATTGGAGAGTCTTGATATTCCTGACCAAATGTTATTTAAAATATATATAAAATTATTTTATTCTAAATAAATGCCATCTCGAGTTTTAGACGTAGGTAGATAGTTATACCTATTAGGTGTGGAAATGTTCAAAGTAATAAAGAAAAATATATATCGACCATTTATGAAATTACATTTTCAAAACATGAATGAATATTATACCTACTTACAACTTACAACTTAATAAAATAACTCATTTGAATTTGCGCTCAATACAAAAAGGTCCTAAACAAAAAAATCAGTTTTTAAATCAAAAAGTGAAATTTTTTCACAATCGAAGGACCTTATGTAACTTAACCGTCCTTCTAATAGCCATATAGAATGAAAAGAATTGGTTTAGATTATATAACTATGATGACCAACTTCGGTCCATTTCATATTTTAATAAAAAAAAGTTTTAACTTAAAACTTGCAGCTTCACAGAATGCTTTCCATCAGTTTTGCCCATCATTAATATTGAACTTTAAAAAATAATGATAAAGTGGTAAAAACTTGATAAAAGAAGGAGGAGCTCACTCACTGATGCCAAAACTTTTCGCATTACCTGTACTATTTGTATACCTACTTTGTGTCATTATCAGAATTACGAAACAGCACAACCGCAAATGATTAAATAAACTATAAGCATGAGGAGGCCTAGTTTTCACGTAGGTTCGAGGGACCATAACTCATTATATATCAGATCAAAAAAACCATAATCACGAATTTTAGGTCCCTATATATTATGATTTCAGGGATGGTAAGGAATAGATGTAATCCAACTGGTGACGCTTATCGTAGAGAAATAATAATAGATCTTTTATATATATTTATCATCTATTTAAATAATTATGAATATATTGGTAAAAATCTGTATATTATGCATTTAGTGTACTGATAGTTTTATTAGTACTATATTTAATTATTCTTGCGTAGTTCGTATGCCATTCTGATCGGGATATAGCTTTATAAATTGTAGTATAGCTTAATGAGTCTTATGGACATAACAATTGATTATATTTTCTTTTTAATGAAATAGCTTGAATTAGTCCACAATACAGTAAAATATAGTGACACAAAATGCAGTAGAAAATCTCGAATATTTGTAATGACTCTGCGAACAAATACTTAGATAAATACGACATTCCCTATATTTACCTATAATGTGACTTACAACATATTTCACATACAAGCATCAATTCAAATCGAAAAATATTACTTGTAAAAATTGTGCTGATGTTTTGAACATGAAAAATGATGGCCAAAATTTTCACGCAAGTGGTAATTACACCTACGATCTATATATATAGGGTGTTAAAATTGTGTGCCATAGCCCAGGGGTGTTTTTGTATGGACAAAGGATATCACATGAAAAATATGTAAAAAAGTCCTATTCGAAAAAAAAATCGACTTCCCCATACAAATTATAATGATCGAAGTTGTTATTCAGTGTCAAACCATTTTGTATGGAAAAGTCGAAAAAATTTAGTTTGTAGGAATTTTTATAATGTTTTCTTATCCTTTATTAACTATAGTACCTTGGACGAATAAATCAATGTCCATGCTAGCACCAAAAGATCCCATAAACTATAGCATTGCAATTTAATAGGTTGAGTCCCTTGGTTGTCATTCAAAAAACTAACACTTGGGTGAAAGTTCTGGTTTTTGACATTTTCCAAGTATAAGAAAAATGCTAAGTGACTTTTCAACTCCAATGTACTTATTACTGAAGATGCGCAATATATTTCAGGAGCTTTGCTAAAAGAACTTACTAGGTATTTACAATTTTAAGATATATACCCAAACCGTTTGTTATTATTATGATTATACTTTATAAATCCTATGATGTGTTGTACCTACACTGGCATAATATAAATACAATTCTCACTTTCTTTACCCTGACACCGTAATTATTATTATACCCACACCCTAGTAAACGAGGTTTTATGAAGAACTCAGACAAATTCCTTTGTTACAGAGTGGTAAACTATGGTACGCAATTTATAAATCTCTGATAATCCAAAAGTGTAAGAATCCGACTTTTTGATTATCCACTCTTAGGGTCAGTTCACACCGAGACGGTAGGCGACGTCGGATACGTCGCGCTACGCCGCAAGGCGTCTCGAGGCGCAGCGGCCGCTCTAGTCTGTCAATGCAATGTCTATTTTTTTGCATAGTAAATAAAGTTTTATATTGTATCAAGCTCTTGAAAAGTGCGCGTCGCCTACCGTCTCGGCAGCGCGAGGTCATTGGCCTCTTCGAGTATCGTCGCGTCGCCTACCGTCTCAGTGTGAACTGACCCTTACTTTTAACTATGGAGGAATTTTTCGGTGTTTTCCTCGTTTATTTTAAATCTGTGTTTATTTTCACAATGTATACTTGACAGTATTAAATAAAATAAATTCCTTTCTTCTATTTTCCTTTAAGTATTTATTATTTGTTACGTTATGTTAATGTTTAACAAAATAAATGAACTGTTTGAAATCTCATGTTTTAATGTAATTTATCAATTTATTCCTTTTCTACATGTGTACATAGAGATCAAAACCTTTTAGGTATGTGTAAAATATATGTAAAATAAAAATAAACATTTTCGTAGAAGATGCGTTTCCTTTCTAGTATTAAGGGTATTAATAATGAAAACCTTTTGATTTAAACTTTGAAAAGATTAAGATTCACATGGTAATGACTCAAAAATATATGTAATTTAAAGTAATAATTTTTATACTTTTGGAATAATTTAGGAATAATTTATAAATAAAAATATTCTGTAAAATGAATTTATATATTCTATTAGCTCTTTTAAATGCTAAAACTGGTACATTTCTAACAAATATACAATAGTAATTTAATTACTTAATTTTCACTGTTTTAAATCTTATAAAAATACAAATAAAACTGCAAAACAGTAGGTACTTCCTAAAGTACTTAAATGGAGTTACATTACTATTTTCTTATAATCTAAAAATATCATAAGAGATTTACAAAAAAAATTATGTTTAAACAATACAATATACTTTTACATTGCTTTTACATAAAAATATAAAATTATATTAACTACTTCTATGTATGCTTAACTAAGGATATATTTATGTGCCTTGCCAAATATCTGAATCTGTATGGAAAGAGCTCTAACATCAGTTTTCTGCCTACTACAGATAATTGTACCCTCAATCACATCTCCATTTTTAACTTCTTTACAATCTCTGAAGTAAAACACTGTCTGTTTCCAATGTGTTGCCGTGGTAAGAGGTCCAGTTGAAAAAGCTATTTTGTTCGGCAAATCGAAAAATGTGTCAAAGTACCCTACTAAGGAAGTCAGTGAACCATCTTTAGTGATTGGTAGCCGGAACGTAGACGTAAAATTCATAACATCCGTAGTGCAAGTGTTTATATCAATATCTTTTACAATGCAAGGTTCTGATAATATATGTTTTGAATTAACAATGTCCACACTTGCTTCTCTTACAACTTCTGATTTCATACAATTCATTTTGTACCCATACACATCGGACCAATATTCTATTAGTTTCTTATGTGTGTCTGTATCTCCATTTGCAACAAGACTTATATTACACCTGTTTGGTAATAATATTCCTCCGGGTTTTAAATAATTATCTCTTGCGTAGATAACACTGTCCAACATTCCTTCGAATAGTAAAAAGTAGCCCATCCATTCAGATACAACAATATCTACTTTTTCTTCTAACTTTGTATTCTCCAATCTGCCTTTAATAGTTTTAATTTTGTTTTGTAGGTTGTTTTCTGTAATTATGTCGATCGCATGGTAGATAACTTCTGATTGGTCTAAAGCAAATACTTTTTTTGCTCCGGCTGTAGCTGAAAACATAGATAGAATGCCAGTACCACAACCAAGATCTAGCACCACTTTATCTTTAAATGTTTCAGAGTTTTTAAGTATAGCATCACGATAACTTTCTGTTCGGACTTTGTCAGATAACATGTCGTAGTGTATACCGAAGTGAGCGTATGTGTTGAAATAGCCCTCATCATCTTCTAAGGGCAGATTGGACACACAGTTAACTATGGTAACATTTTGATTACCATTGGTGTTTGTATCTCCACCTTCAACCATAGTCTTCATAGAGCTCTGCATTTTGCCAATGTCCTCCTTTGCCATCTGAAGGTGTAACTGACTTTCTTTAAGTTGTTGAGTCAGTTGTTGTATAGTTCCTTGTAGCTCTAAGAAATGTGACTGAGATAAGGTTACAAGACCATTTTCCACATTTGCATGGTAAGTTTTCGGGGAGCTTGGCTTATCTGTCAAAGAATCGAAGTCGTACATGAGCCACTCGTCGTTTAAAACAGGTTTTAGGTACTTTTCATCTTCCCAAAGGGCTGAACTAGAGTTCATTATACTCTCAGCTGTAGGCTTGTGTATCCTGATGTAATTGACGAGTTTTATGTACGAATAGCACTCCATATTATGTTTGCTCTTCAGAGAGTTTAAATTGAAGTGATGTTTAGCGTCACAGTGAGAAATAGCCTCCTCAATCGATGTTAAAACTTCGGTGCAAAACAAACATGTGACCGAGGTACTTGATGTATCCATTTCCTGCCATTCCTCTTCTTCAAAATGCTCCTCGTCGCTGCTTAGGTCTGGCACGTCAGACATATTGATTTATTCAACAAAATATCACTTAAAATCACGAACTTTTGCCGAAAATTTGCAAGAAAAAAATCGAAGATTTGCAAACCATGTGGTAAATTGACATTGCATTGACACTGACAGCCAGTGTTGCCAACTTTCTAAATCAAAATTATCGGATTCTGCTCTTAAAATTATCGTACAATTATCGTACATTTATGTTTATCTTAATTTTGGTAAAATATGCAATAAAAGTCACATTTGTTGGTTCTAGGGTGAATTTTAAATCAGTATTAAACTAATTTTTTTTCTGCCCTCAGTTAAAACAAGCAAACTATCTATATAAACTATAATAGTATACAAACAAAACTTGCTGCAAGCTAAGTGCAAGCAAATAAGTTTTTCTCACTTACTCCACTCATGAAAAAATGTGCTTAGTAAACTTAACTTAGCTAAAATACGTATTGTAAAAAGAGAAAGATGACTAAGATTTGTACGCTTTCAAGGTATATATGACTCACTTTTTGTTATTGACGTATGACGTTACATGAAATGAAAATGTCTTTCAAAATTATCGTATGAATTCAAAAAATATCGTACGTAGTAGTGAAATTATCGTACTATCGTACATACTTATTTTTTATCGTACTGCACCTCAAATTATCGTACAAATACGATAATTATCGTACGGTTGGCAACGCTGCTGACAGCTGACAACTGACGAATGCGGTTTTATGAAAATTATTTTGTAATAAGCATTTTGTGCGAAAGAGAAAAAGATATACAACAGTTCGTAGAATTTATCTCTGTCTTAGAATTCCACAATCGCAAGCACAGTTCATAAAAACATGTTAGGGACTGACTGGCTGGTTTTGCTAAAAATATTTTCTTGAAATAGCCATTAAATAAATAAAAAGTAATGTTATTTTCCTTTTTAGTGGCATCCACAAATGTTTTTGATAGAAATCGGCCAGCAGTGTCCAAGGCAATGTCACGTAGTCTTTACCAAAAAGACAAGATGCCGAACGTAAACTTAAAAATGTTCACAAATGGCGCGTAAATTGAATTTTGTTTCCATGGTTACGGGAAGAACATCAAAATTAAACCCGACTCTAAACATTATTTGTGATGAAATTGAAAATATCTTCATTCAAAGAGCCAAAACATGTTGGCCCTGTGGTTTGTGTTAGTTGGAATAATACAGAAGATGTATTTTCATGTGGGTTAGTACATTCAATCTTTTTATGTACCTAAAGAGAAAAGAAGTGTGCAGTTTGCAAAAAAGTCAAATTAACATATTTTATGAATTATTGTTTTCCAGTGACGATCATAGATTACTCAAATGGAACCTCGTCAACAGTGAGTGCATGACTATCACCACATTTACTGAAGACTTTTTTCCCACGGGAATGCATTTGTTCCCTAAAATCAACGTCGGTGGAAACAAACACCAGCATGATGTGATATTGATTTCTTCAGCTGATGGCAAGTAAGTAAAGTACTATCACTAAGCGAAGTTAGTGATATAACATTTCAGTAGTCACGGATGGCTATCAAAAGGAAGGTGTCTTATTTTACTTGCATACATAGGTACATACCTAATAATCATGCCTGTATACTTTACGGGTTTGGCAGAGCGCCAAAAGCCTTTAAACGTAAAAAGTCTTTACAGAAAAGTTCATTCCTATGCTACTACGCAAATTATAATTGCTATCAGCAGATTTGCTATAACTAAAACCTTCTGTTCTCTTTACCGATTTCTAGTGGTAGTAGTTCTGTATGCCAGAATACAAAATCAGCTGGAACATTCTATGTTTTCTTGATCACTCCGAGAACAACTTGAAAGGATATGGCCATAATAGCATTCCTAAATGTTTCAGGTTCCATATAGTAAATCACAACGGCCGTATAGAGAAGAGTGTAAATGCACACCAGGGGGCTGTCCTCGCCGCGCAGTGGAGTCCTGATGGCGCTGGTCTTTTAACAGGTATTTTCTCTTGGTAGCTACTGGTACTGGTAGCAATTTCCACTACCTTTGGTAATAGGTGGTATGGAAACTTAATTAATATCATCTTAAATTTTTCTAGCCGGCGAAGATGGCTTTGTCAAGATTTGGTCTCGCAACGGCCTCCTTCGCTCAACTCTTGTCCAATCGGACGTGCCATGCTACAGCGCAGTTTGCAGCCCTGACTGTAGTGCCGTGTTGTACACAAAGGGAAATTACTTAGTCATCAAGTATCTCAACTCTAGCTCTAAGATAACCAAGGTCAGAAAAACTTCCTGTACATTCCCTGATCTCTCATCCCGAGGTTTCATCCAGAGAAAGGGCAGTGTAGCGTTCTCTTTGAAATATTTTGTACTGCGCTCGCTAATTTCACATGCCACTTGCCATGCAGGATTTCGGATCGGAAGGCCCCCATATCCTTCAGTCGAATTTTAAAAATAGTTTTTCATATTTTTGTTAGGCATTTAGTCATTATTTAACCATTTTGCTATTTTTCTTTTTCAGTGGAAGGCGCACGAAGGTCTTATTCTATGTGTGGCTTGGAACGCTAACAACAACACTATTATATCCGGATCTGAAGATGGTTATTCGAAGGTCAGTGTTGCAGTAATTTACTTAATCGTGCAGCATTGTAAAAAAAAATGTTTAGTTTCAAATTAAATAATCTATCTTCGCTCGCTGAATTTCCGTATGCAATTTAATTATTCTCATACAAAATAAATGTTCGACACGATTTTTTGTTCTGAACACAATTTGTCAGTTGCTATTATTTATTATTATTTTTGGCTTGTTTACAGATCTGGGATATTTTTGGCCAGCAAATATCTGTCAGCGTGAAGCACGATCAACCAATAACTAGCGTTGCGTGGTCTCCTGCGGGTGACCTCTTCGTAATCGGCAGCTACAACTTGATTAGACTTTGTAGTGCTAACGGGGTTAGTTCCATTCATCCAACTAGGTTTTTTAAATCAAGCTCAGGTATTGCTGAGACAGTAAATGATAGAGCTAGCTTATTTTTAGAAACATGAAAATGTCCTACTTTTGTGGGAGAATGAAGATAAGCCACGTATATTTAGAATAGACTAGAGTCACAGACAAGTTCGAGATACCGTAGAGAGGTTTATATTAACGTGTATTTTCAGTGGTCGCATTGCCTGGACCGGCCCAATACTGGAAGCATCTACAGCATCGCTTGGTCTTCGGATGGGACTCAGCTAGCTGCAGCCTGTGCAAATGGTCATGTCTTATTTGCTCACATAATTGACAGGTAAGTAACCTTTATGTTTTAAAAGTAACGTTTGTGCGTTTAAATGGTAGACTTATCCGATAACATTGAACCTAAGTAAAGACTTCTGGAGTCTGAAGACATCAAGAAGATTATAATTTATAACTCCTGTTTAACCCCTAGGGAATACACCTGGAAGAACTTCGCATGCACCCAAATAGGTCGCAAGGTGGTCGCAATTCGTGATATTATCACTGACCAGAGCGACCAACTCGACTACCCTGACAGGGTCATACAAATAGCCCTCGGGTTCAACCATTTGGTCATAGCGACGGTGAAGCAATGCTTCATACACAAATTGACCTCTTGGAATACGCCAGTTACGTTCGATTTGAAGGAAGGGACGATCAGCATGATTCTATTGGCTGAGAAGTAAGTAGTATTGTAATTAAGTATTCTATCTTTTGAACTTGCATGATTTTGTTACCTATTGAAAAACTAAAAGAACTTGTATTGGAGGATCGTTTGATAAGAAAATCAATAATGAATATTATGTTTCAGATGTCTCTGTGTGGTGGAAAGAGCAGGGCTATCAGTGTACAGTTACATGGGCAGACTGCTCGCTAGTCCAAAATGGGGAGCCCGTCCCGAAACTCTTGGCAGAGCTGCTCTGTCTCTTGGTCCTGATACACTCGCTGCGATAGATCAGGGAGACAGAAAGTGTAAGGGTAACCATAGCTTACTTTTTTTTTTTCATAGACAGTTGGGAATAATAAACTGTTTACTCAGTTCTTAGAAATATTTGGAATGTTAATTGTTTTATAACATTTTATTACAGTGATCCATGTATTTGACCTTCCAACTGGACTGATCGTTCGAAGCTCAACAGACAACACAGTCACTAAAATCTCACATAAAATGACAGTGTCCAATATTGCTTTGAGCCAGACTGGGCCCATTTCTGAAAGGCAGCTGGCTTTGCTGGATTACAACAGGGATCTGTATGTGGTTACTGTAAAAGACAGTAAGCCGAAGTTTGTGAAATTGGGTAAGTAACTTTCGTCAATATCTGACTGTAAAATTACCGTCCTCTATAAGATACCTTTTATAATGATGATTAAAAACAAGCTATTTATTTAGCTTAGTTGACACATTGATCGGCAATGACTATGTGTTGAAGTTTTTGGCTACTTACAGCCTACGTGATTTTTTTTCTGCTGATACCTAGTTTCCGATTACCTTAGCATGACCTACGCCATAGAAAGCTTCGTCGCTAAGCCTGTCAGAGGCCAGTACTAAGTATTGGCGGCTTGAAAACTCTGTCTTATCTAGGATTGGGTCTGGTTTTCCTTCTGGGTTGCGGAGGTCAGATGGCAGTCACTCTTTGTAAAAACCCTTCACCTCTATTAGGTAGCCGACCCCGAGAGATACGCGATAAGGCTAGGGAGATGGAACCTCCGCCATAGAACAGATCTTTGGGGTTTATATTTAGAATCTTCTTCTATCGAGTCGATGACAAGACAACACCTTGTCTTTTTTTGTATTATACTTTCAATATTTTATACGTTCCTCAGGATCGCAAGTACTCAGCATCGCTTGGAGCGCAGAAACTGAACTGCTAGTGGGGCTCCGGGCAAACGCTGCAGTAGCGTGGTGTTGTCCAAAAGCTGCAACACAACCGGACTGGCTGACTTTGACCACTGTCAGTAAAGAGATCAGGTAATACGTTCATCCAACAAAATTACTAAGTCTCTATTGGATTTAACATTTTTAAGGTAGAGTACCTATCTGGTAGAATGTTCTGCTCCCCCAATTTAGGCGATAGCTACGAGTGAGATAACTTTCTCAGATAAGATTCCCTCATTCTTGTCCCTAGGTCATTGGAAAAACAAACTCTATAAGATTTTGGCATTTTTTTAGTGACCTAGGCCGCAACCCCACCATCTTAAGCGTAGAAGACGGCGTGGTTCGCATGTGCCGCGGCAATGGTTCTTTACTGCACATCTCACTGGCAGCCTTCCCTGAGAAGTTATTGAAGCACGTCGCGGCTAACATGTGGCAGGCTGCTTTACAGGTAAATCATAATCATAATCCATAACTCACCGGAATCGAACCTAAGACATCCGCATAGGGATACCAAGGCTCAGAATAGACTAGATGACACTAGACATCAGTTAGGTAAGTTCTTTATTTCATAAATGTTACCTTATTTTCAGCTTTGCCGCACAGTAGAAGACGAAACACTGTGGGCTTGTCTGGCCGTCTTAGCATGGCAGCATCACCAGCTAGCCGTCGCCGAAGAAGCATTCGCTCTGATACGCCAGTACCATCAAGTCTGCTACATTCAACATCTCAGGGTAGGCGAAGAGAAATGAGAATACTTGATTATGTTTTTTTTACGCAAGTATTATAATAAAAATACCTATCTATAATTTGCACTGTTGTTCACTTTTCACAGAATTCGGTCCCAGAGCGGCTGACTTCACAGGAGGGGGTTCGAGCTACATGAATTATTTATTTATATTTATTTACCTATCTTAAATTTATTTAGGTACAACACATTTTTTGACTGGGGAATTAAAAACCTGACATGATGTAATAGTACATTACGATACAAGTGCGGTGCGTTGATAGTTACAGCCGAGGCGATATTGCTAGCCCGAGTCGTAGGCGAGGGCTACAAGAAAGCAGAGGCTGTAATTATCAAACCGCACGTATGTCGTACGACGTTTTATAACATATTTGCGAGGAAATAGCTAAAAAATTAAAACAATACAGCGAAAAGAAACGCGCGGAATAATTTTTACTCGTTCACAAATTAGGATGCGCGCGCATCAACGCTTTCTTTTTTAAGACATAGTACAAAGAAACAAAAACCAGCCAGTATTAGATACTAACAAAGTAAATTAATATTTATTTGATTTTGTTACAGATAAATGGTTGTAATTTATTGTAAAAATTAATTAAATCAAAGAATTAAATGTTTATTTTATTATACTTTATCTCCCAAAGTTATTTTTATTTATAAAATGTTGACCACTTTTCTGAGATAAAAACTCTTTGCTAAGATTTAAAAAAGTACCGTTCGATAAACCGTGCGTTTTACCTAATTAAAAAAAAAACTCGTGTGTTTTACAGCACTCGTGCATATTACATTACGATTACGCACAAGTACGTAATAAGATACAATACAATATTGAAATTGGTGTAGTAAGAGACCCTTTACGAGCAAATGTGTTATAAAATATTTTTTGCTAACCATACTTTCTTCCCGAATATTTTATAGGGTCATCCTCGGT
>JARACY010001738.1:0-52859 GCA_029255725.1 Scrobipalpa atriplicella | reverse complement strand
CTGATCGTCTTCTAGTTTCAGCCACTGAAAGTAAACTGTTGAACATGGGTCTATCTCATAGCACACAATAAGAACGATAGTACTAATGCAAATACTTTTTTACTGTGATTATTATACTTAAACTTAAAACAAGTAAATCCGGAGCTTAATGAATATATTATAATAAACTATAACTCTCCCGTTCTTTATTAAAAGCTATCTTTAAAATAACCTCACTGGTACTAAAGATTCAAAAAACATAACATCGAAAAGTAGTGGACCAAAGATAATGTAATGACAATTTTATAACCTATTAACCTGAATAACGACAGTCGATTTAACAACCGACAGGGGGCTTTAAGGCATAGGTATTATTTCCGGAAATTAGATCACCTACGCGTCTGTACACACCGACTGCAAACTGAAAGCACGTTCTTAAGTTTAAAAGATGTTGACGTGAAGTCGGCAGATGCTATGCCATCGTTGCAAAAACTATGGCATTCTGTGTGTCATATCTGCATGATGTGTTGATTTAAATGAGCTCATCGACAGTCCTGATATCAAGTTCCTCGTTTAAATTAAGACAAATACCTCATTCGTATAGATAACATTTAAGTTCAAAATAAACAAATCAAATACCTGGCAAAAAAGCTCAGCCGTATGGCTCGTAAAGTCAGCTGATGTGTTTGATGGGAACGGCAAAAATAAAAATAAGTAATTTATGAAAAGAATACACGGAACCTTACGTACCACGTAATCTTCGGGAATCGCTGTGCAACTGTACTGTAGCGACATCATCAAAACTGCAATTTGCAGTTGTAATGCAGTTGGTTTACGTAATAAGCCCTTAATTGGTCGCAAATCGGCTGGCGTCATTATGTGCTCGGCCGTATGGCTCGTAAAGTCGCCTGATGTGTTTGATGGAAGCGAGTAATAGTTTGCTGGATACATGGCTATAGCGTGATATCGATGATTAAGTCACTTTTTTTACAAAACGTATAGGTATCTACGCCTATTTTTAAACGTATGGGAATGGGAACTGTCAACAAACAACAACTACAAAACAAGTTACAAAAATTGCCTCTCTTTGAACCTTAAACGACTTTTAAAAAATGGGCGCCCGCCGCGCTCATAAGTAATCTGTGGTTCTGATCCCTAGCAAATAACGCTAATATTTTATTGCAAAATAAATAATTCTTGGAAGAACTGTACGTACCTAGTCAGGTACCTACTAAAAAGTAACAACACACACATTAATGTTCACCAATATTTGCACTATGCTTGCTTGACTTATTATCTTTATCTGAAACATTATCATAATAATTTATATATTCCTTAAAATTATTTATTACCAAGTAAAAGAAGAGTTGATTTCACCGGACCGTGATGATTATGCGATATTACTTACCTGAAAAAATACAAAACAATTAAATATCATATGTGATAGGATAGATAATTGTTCGACGAGGAATTTATACTTATTCTATGGGTATTTACTTAATTTTTGGCATTATTTGAAAAAAAAGAATATAAATATTTATTTAAATTTTTCGCACCAAAATACTCTCGTGGGTACAAGAATTTGTTTGCGGATCTTTTCAGGAATTATACATAATTTTTTACTATGCCAAGATGGTTAAAACAATACTAAAATATTGATATTTTGCTCAACACATACGGGGTGTAAGGGACAGCGTCCCGCAAACTTATAGGGGTTGCTCAGTTAACGAAACTGAACAACTATCACCAGGATTTTTTTCAGAAAATGAAAAAAAAAAATGCTTTTTCATACAAAATGACCACCTCGATCAGACAATTTGTATGGAAAAGCAAAATTTTTTTTTCATTTCCTGAAAAAAATCCTGGTGATAGTTGTTCAGTATCGTTGACTGAGCAACCCCTATTAGTTTGCGGGACGCTGTATAATGAGGAGGGCTTTAAAGGAACATAAAAATATTCCCACTACAGACACACTTAAAACAGGAAAAAAACATGATCATGTTAACGGCAATTAATAAAAATTATTATGTTTTCAGAATAAAAATAATATTGCCGCGTTAGGGAATTATTTGAATCATCCGATCTTCCCCCGATCCGTTGTTACCCCAATGCACCTTAGGTACAAACGAGTACTATAAAAGCCAATAGAGGGTTTTAGCGTATGTTTATCGAATTTAACCGTTAGGTTGACAACCTGTCACTACAGCTATACACAATCCTAATTGAAATCACCCCGGTTTTTTCGTAAGAATGTTGACGCTCAGCCTACCCCGTAAAAGATACAGACGTACTAGCTAGTAGGTACACATCCCTTCTAGCTTTGACATTTCGATTTGTATTTAAGAAGGTCGCGTATTGTTTAAAATTCCTCCAGCGCTGAGCTAGACGAACCGAAGATATTAATTGGATTCCGTGGAATCATTCCATACCTTTGGGTATGAAATAGTTCCAGCGGAACCCGTGTGAGCGGAATCCACACAGAAGAATGAAGAAAGTACGTTCGTTTATTGATATTGAGGAGTGTGTATGTGCGGTGTGTCTTGTTTCCAACACCTTGTATGTTTCATGTTACTGGACAAATTATTTATAAACTCATTCACCATTAAAAAGCTATGTTAAACGAGATTAACAAACCCCTAAGTGCTGCTTGTACCCAGTGGACCCGGAGAACACTGAACAATTTAACAAGGGAAAAAATTTACTCGATAAGTTATTCAACTTAACAAAATATAAAATAAAATAACGCTAATTTTTTCACGCACCAGGCATTCTGTTCATCTGCAACCCAAATCAAAAAAATCTTCAGAAAATGCGTTAAAGAATTACGAATTTCACTCTTCTGTTTGAAATACCTAAAACCTAAAGAATTGATCTAATTTAATTTCAAAAAAAACACAACACCAGCGTTATTACTTCACTATTTTTATGTTCTCTATAACACTCTACCTACAGTTGAAATGAAACTAACACTAAACTCGGTTATTTCTTCTATTTCTGCTACCACAGACAGCCACAAAAACTGATGAAGGTTTTAACCATAGAAATATTATTATACTATAGATCAATGGTTTTAACCCTGAAAAACAGCCTAAATGGGATGATCATAACAACACCGTCCAGTGTTAGCATGACCTCAATGTCTTCGACGTAAACTCGAGATTGCATGCGCTGAATTACCACATAATATGCCTTTTATGTTCCCTTTATAGCCTTTTGGTGCCGGGCTTATTTTGTCAACTTGCCCTGTTTTAGTTAGTAGTGACCAAAACTTTGCTGTACCTACGTCTGATGTCCGCCTGTCATACTTTGTTTCTAAATACCTGTGTTTATTCATTGTTGTTTCTATGCTATTGTTTGTTTTTAAAAAGCGTCGCTTAGTTTAGCTTTCTGGTCGTTCAGTTCGATGTTAAATCCGATTATTTAAAAGAAAGACACATTTCTTTTATCCAAAGACCAACCTATCTTTATTTTGAATCTTAATAACTCGAACTTAATAATCTATATTTTTTATTTGTACTTATAGGAGTTTGTTAATCTCGTTTAACATAGCTTTTTAATGGTGAATGAGTTTATAAATAATTTGTCCAGTAACATGAAACATACAAGGTGTTGGAAACAAGACACACCGCACATACACACTCCTCAATATCAATAAACGAACGTACTTTCTTCATTCTTCTGTGTGGATTCCGCTCACACGGGTTCCGCTGGAACTATTTCATACCCAAAGGTATGGAATGATTCCACGGAATCCAATTAATATCTTCGGTTCGTCTAGCTCAGCGCTGGAGGAATTTTAAACAATACGCGACCTTCTTAAATACAAATCGAAATGTCAAAGCTAGAAGGGATGTGTACCTACTAGCTAGTACGTCTGTATCTTTTACGGGGTAGGCTGAGCGTCAACATTCTTACGAAAAAACCGGGGTGATTTCAATTAGGATTGTGTATAGCTGTAGTGACAGGTTGTCAACCTAACGGTTAAATTCGATAAACATACGCTAAAACCCTCTATTGGCTTTTATAGTACTCGTTTGTACCTAAGGTGCATTGGGGTAACAACGGATCGGGGGAAGATCGGATGATTCAAATAATTCCCTAACGCGGCAATATTATTTTTATTCTGAAAACATAATAATTTTTATTAATTGCCGTTAACATGATCATGTTTTTTTCCTGTTTTAAGTGTGTCTGTAGTGGGAATATTTTTATGTTCCTTTAAAGCCCTCCTCATTATACAGCGTCCCGCAAACTAATAGGGGTTGCTCAGTCAACGATACTGAACAACTATCACCAGGATTTTTTTCAGGAAATGAAAAAAAAATTTTGCTTTTCCATACAAATTGTCTGATCGAGGTGGTCATTTTGTATGAAAAAGCATTTTTTTTTTTCATTTTCTGAAAAAAATCCTGGTGATAGTTGTTCAGTTTCGTTAACTGAGCAACCCCTATAAGTTTGCGGGACGCTGTCCCTTACACCCCGTATGTGTTGAGCAAAATATCAATATTTTAGTATTGTTTTAACCATCTTGGCATAGTAAAAAATTATGTATAATTCCTGAAAAGATCCGCAAACAAATTCTTGTACCCACGAGAGTATTTTGGTGCGAAAAATTTAAATAAATATTTATATTCTTTTTTTTCAAATAATGCCAAAAATTAAGTAAATACCCATAGAATAAGTATAAATTCCTCGTCGAACAATTATCTATCCTATCACATATGATATTTAATTGTTTTGTATTTTTTCAGGTAAGTAATATCGCATAATCATCACGGTCCGGTGAAATCAACTCTTCTTTTACTTGGTAATAAATAATTTTAAGGAATATATAAATTATTATGATAATGTTTCAGATAAAGATAATAAGTCAAGCAAGCATAGTGCAAATATTGGTGAACATTAATGTGTGTGTTGTTACTTTTTAGTAGGTACCTGACTAGGTACGTACAGTTCTTCCAAGAATTATTTATTTTGCAATAAAATATTAGCGTTATTTGCTAGGGATCAGAACCACAGATTACTTATGAGCGCGGCGGGCGCCCATTTTTTAAAAGTCGTTTAAGGTTCAAAGAGAGGCAATTTTTGTAACTTGTTTTGTAGTTGTTGTTTGTTGACAGTTCCCATTCCCATACGTTTAAAAATAGGCGTAGATACCTATACGTTTTGTAAAAAAAGTGACTTAATCATCGATATCACGCTATAGCCATGTATCCAGCAAACTATTACTCGCTTCCATCAAACACATCAGGCGACTTTACGAGCCATACGGCCGAGCACATAATGACGCCAGCCGATTTGCGACCAATTAAGGGCTTATTACGTAAACCAACTGCATTACAACTGCAAATTGCAGTTTTGATGATGTCGCTACAGTACAGTTGCACAGCGATTCCCGAAGATTACGTGGTACGTAAGGTTCCGTGTATTCTTTTCATAAATTACTTATTTTTATTTTTGCCGTTCCCATCAAACACATCAGCTGACTTTACGAGCCATACGGCTGAGCTTTTTTTGCCAGGTATTTGATTTGTTTATTTTGAACTTAAATGTTATCTATACGAATGAGGTATTTGTCTTAATTTAAACGAGGAACTTGATATCAGGACTGTCGATGAGCTCATTTAAATCAACACATCATGCAGATATGACACACAGAATGCCATAGTTTTTGCAACGATGGCATAGCATCTGCCGACTTCACGTCAACATCTTTTAAACTTAAGAACGTGCTTTCAGTTTGCAGTCGGTGTGTACAGACGCGTAGGTGATCTAATTTCCGGAAATAATACCTATGCCTTAAAGCCCCCTGTCGGTTGTTAAATCGACTGTCGTTATTCAGGTTAATAGGTTATAAAATTGTCATTACATTATCTTTGGTCCACTACTTTTCGATGTTATGTTTTTTGAATCTTTAGTACCAGTGAGGTTATTTTAAAGATAGCTTTTAATAAAGAACGGGAGAGTTATAGTTTATTATAATATATTCATTAAGCTCCGGATTTACTTGTTTTAAGTTTAAGTATAATAATCACAGTAAAAAAGTATTTGCATTAGTACTATCGTTCTTATTGTGTGCTATGAGATAGACCCATGTTCAACAGTTTACTTTCAGTGGCTGAAACTAGAAGACGATCAGATGTTTTTATACCAAACTTAAAAAATCCAAACACTTCATGACTCGTCCTACTAAGAGTGTGATAAACACCTGCGCACAACAAACACAGCTGGTTAACGTAAACAAACTATAAAGTTCACGAACCACTGCAAATACTATTCGTACATTTTAGTATCAGTTCAGTAGCCGGTGTTTAGAGCTAATGAATCATACAGGAGCTGTCAAACAAACTGGTCAACAACTCTGCTAGGAACTGGAAGGTTAAACGCGATTTATTAGGATGTTTTGCAGCGACCTACCATACGTATACTAGGTTTTTTTTTTTATTATTTATTTATTAGAAAACGAAACATAGGTACATTAAAAAAAAGCGAAAGTGGCTACAAAAACTCCCTGAGGGTTTATGTGTAACCACGAGGTTATCTCTTACAGAGTACCTACGGCAGGTAAGAAGCTCCAAAAGTACGTAAAGGTATCTTTCCAGATAAGTATGGACATCCTATTTCGATTAACATAGTCAAATGAAATTAAAGGTTATTTCAATTATCATTTTGGGGTATTTTGTTCTAGTTTCTGTGCACAAAATCATTAAGAGGCTACCCTGAGCCAAGTGGCGGCCTCATCAGTCAAAAAATCATAATCCACTGAAAACACAATCAATCGAAAATCCGGTACGGCGAATTGAAGTTAAAGCAAAGAAGATAATTTAGAACATCATAAACTTGAAATTCATAGTTCCTGGTAGTAACAGAAAGAAAATTTGCGACAAACGGCCACTTTTAGCACTTTTGCTATCTGTAACTGCTGTAAACACTGAATCATAAGTGTATGATGTTCTAAATTATCTTCTTTGCTTTAACTTCAATTCGCCGTACCGGATTTTCGATTGATTGTGTTTTCAGTGGATTATGATTTTTTGACTGATGAGGCCGCCACTTGGCTCAGGGTAGCCTCTTAAACAAAGGCTGTTACCTAAATCAAAAATCAAAGTGACAAGAGTTTAGTGACTAAAGTCGTGTCACTTTGATTTGTCATGTTATAATTCATAATATGGCGTTTCCGCAACGTGAGAGAATTGAAATATATAATATAAAAAAAAGTAATTAAAAAACTCAACGAGTGTTCAAGGTTTTGTTCAAGCTCAAGCACATTAGTTACCTCAGGACCAATATCCCCTGTCAAATAATATTGAGCTTATAGCAAAATAAAAGAACTTTGCTAAAACTATAAACAATCATAACAGACAGGAGTATTTCTACGATATGGACCCACTATTTGGTTCGGCAGACATCAACATTTCTATAGTTTCAGGAGGGAATGCTTTTCGAGACGCTTATTTTTTCTTCTTGATCAAGGGGTCCGATGTCAATAAAATTAAATACTTATAAATTGCGTTCCGCTCTAAAAACTTTTTGGCAAAACTAATGCATGAAAGTGCTTGTTCCGAGCTTCTGTTGCCTCCTCCACCAATAGGCAATAGCGAATTGTTCATGTTATAAATCGAAAAACATTCAATAACGAAACATTTATTCAATAATTTGTAATCGAGTAATTAAACCAAATAAAAGCTAAGTAAAACAAAATCTTCTTCTTGCTGCATCACCCGCTGGTGTGCAGGGTAGGAAGGGGAAGCCAAACTTACTCATCCCTTCAAGGCGGTCTTCGTAGGTTCGAAGGTTAGTTCCCATAATGCCTATTCCGCAAACTTGTGATTTTAGTGAGTTATGTAATTACGGCACAAACTTTTCAAACGCCACCAACTAAAGTAATTAAACGCCTTACGTGACGAACTAACTGGTTTATTCGTATTAAATATAACTTTTCAGTTATTATTTGCTAGGTACTAAGAAAAATGTGCATTTATTACCAAGTACTTATCTATTTTATAATATTAACAATAACAGTTCGAGAATTTATAGAATGCCTTTTGCAAGAAAGTGTAAACACTCATGCATTCCATCGGGTACTCGCAATGCAAAGCTTGATATAATCTAGACACGCGGTAGCGTGTCCAGCCAAGTTCAAGCCAAACGCAGAGAACTGGCGGGCAGCACCGTGTGTTATTTTACAGGAACCATTTGGAGTCACTTTTGACCCCTCAATAACTCAAAAACTATTCAACGTAAATACACCAAATTTGGTTTACATATCAGGACCCCCTACGTAAACAAGTATACAAAATTTTATAAACATGGCTTTATCGGTTAAATAGATATTAACGTCTGAATATCGGCATTTTTATGATTGATTGACTGACTGACTGACTGACTGACTGACTGACATATAGATCAAAAACCTAACCTACTTCCAGATGACCTACAAAGTTCAAATTTGGTATGATGATAGATTGTAATGAAACAATTTTGGAAAAATTCAAAAAAGTAAAAAAATATATATAGGGGGGGGGAAAAGGGGGCATTTTTAATTTTTTTACCTACTATATCGAGTGGGGTGTCATTAGATAGGTCTTGTAATGACCTACAAAGTTCAAATTTGGTATGATGATAGATTATAATGTAACAATTGTGGAAAAATTCAAAAGAAGTAAAAAAATATATGGGGGGGGGAAGGGGGTATTTTTAATTTTTTTACCTACTATATCGAGTGGGGTGTCATTAGATAGGTCTTGTAAAAAAAAGTTAAGGTTTCTTTAAAACTAAATTTCCTAAATATGTATGTCTCGAGATATTTGCAATTAAAGCCGTCGTACTTGAAAAAGTAATTGATCAAATATTACCTTATATTCATTATGTTACCCACTCCCATAATTATAAGAATATTGAATAATAGTAAATTTATATTTAGATCAATTTAAATTACCGACAAAAAGTCATGATATCCCACCAAAAACATAAATGTAAAAATAGAAGCCAAGTTCTTGGTAGTTTGGAGCATGGTTTGCACAAAAAAGTTGTGATATCAAAAAAGCGGGCCAAGTCAAGGGTTTATTAAAGTAATTCTAAGCTCTTCAATAAGGTATCATTTCATGCAACTTGGCCGTTGTAGAGTGGTGTTGTAGGTGACAGTTTGTATTATTCTCTACAACGGCCAAGTTATTTGAAATGATACCTTATTGAAGAGCTTAGAATTACTTTAATAAACCCTTGACTTGGCCCGCTTTTTTGATATCACAACTTTTTTGTGCAAACCATGCTCCAAACTACCAAGAACTTGGCTTCTATTTTTACATTTATGTTTTTGGTGGGATTTAAAAGTTACATCGACAGCTTCTAAAATAGAATTTACTATGTAAAAAGTATCATTCACTACAACATAGAGAGTGGGAGATCAAATGAAAAGTAGGTACTGAAAATCGCATATCCATTTAAGTTAAGTTTTGATTTAATGGCCCCTTCTCCGAAATTTATGTCTCTAAATCGTGTTGTTTTCATAGTAATCATCATATTTAAAATCCTAAAAAAATATGAAGTACAGATAAACGTTGGATCTAGTAACTTTTATGGATAAAAACACAATATTTAACATTTGACTCGAAAAAAAAAAACAGAAGTCACATCCATTTTGAGAGTATTTTAAGTTTTATGAGACTTGGGGGAACGCTATTTTTATGAAAATTTAACACTTCATTTACTAATCAGATTTGACAGGAATATTAACAGATAGATTTATAATTTGGCAATTATTTTTTTTCTATATAAAATAAAAACGTTAAAGCGAGCGAAAGTGTGGTTATTTTCCGTACTCCTTATACGTAAAGAAAAAGACAGAGACAGGAATCACTGGAAGAAGGGTGCCTAAACCTAAACATGCAAAAAGCTTGTTTATTTATTTTGTGACGTGACAACGAATCAACTTCTCGAGGAAATGCTTTCATCAGGGATTTTATTGTTTTGTCGATTCCTTCTTTTGTCTAGTGTAGTGCAATCTATAATTTGTACATACATACATACATATATAATCACGACTTTATCCCTAATGGGGTAGGTAAAGCGAAAACGACCTAAACAAAGGTCGTTCCGCCACGTCTGACAAGTTTTGAGGGTAATTCCACATAGATCTGCATATTGCTATAGTGACGGGTTGTCAGCCCATCGCCTAAATTACAATACTGAAACCCTCAGATCCATTAGCTAATTTTTATAGCATTCCCGGGAGGAGATGCAGCTGGCACATTCTACGTTTTTCTATCACTCCCAGTCCAGCATCTATAATTTGTCCAGGTATCATATCCGATTTCTTATGAATTATCGTATTCCTCGTATTTCAAATTTTAACTTTCCGCAGTAGCTGTCCGCGTAAGCGTTTCGGAGAGCTTCCCAAATTTCTTCGGCCGTGCTTGCTTTGATAATTCCTCACTCAAACATAATATTTTTGTAGGATATGTGTTTAAACATATTTCAAACCCAAATAAATTTACAAAATTACGGCTAACCTCAGTCACCCATAAGCCGTAATGTGCACTTAACCTCTGTTATAAAATTAAACTCGAAGATAACGTCTTTACGAAAATGGGTCGCCCTTAGTCCTCTATCAATCGGCTCGCATTATACATCAAGGACTTTATACTATAGGTACAAAAGCTATTAAATTGGGGCCTCTATCAATATGTGGACCTTTATGTAGAGGCAATGAAACGATCAGTAATTCTATTGATTCAAGAATCAGAATCAGAATAGCATTGTGTATTACAAATTGTTCCTGTGGCCGGTGGGCCGTACAGGGTTGAGTCAGCTAACTTATGTCCTAAATCCTAATGGATCTGTGTATGCTGTGTTCTATTTATTTATACATAAAATGTTGCGTGTTCTGTTTATAATATAACTTACACCCCGTGTTCCCTTACACATAAAGCATTTTTTTTTTAATTTTCTGAAGAAAAAAAACCGGCGATAGTTGATCAGTTTGGTTGACTGAGCAACCCCTACCAGTTTGCGGGACGCTGTCCCTTACACCCAGTATAGTATTATTGATGAATGATATTTCAATTGAAATTTTATTTTATTTTAAGAGGTCGTGGAGGCTTTGTTTTATCAGTAGGCCACCGCCTGTGTCCTTTCTTATTGGGGTCATACAATATCTCGCCTAATTCTGTGATTGACCCTAAGGGGGTTGAATTCGCCGTGTGCTTGCTAGACATCGCCGGGGAGTTCAAGATCTTCTATTTCTAATCTTGCAATATTTTCGAGCATCTTAGTGTTGAGGTCTTCGGCGAGTAGGTGCCAGGCTTTGTACGAGCTACACTCGATACATTATTTTTAAGCTGACGCTGCGACCTGATTGGGGCCGCCGCGTGGTTCATTATAATTTTAATTAGTGTGCAATAAACTGTTCGTGAGCAAACACGTCCTATCTTTTCTTTATAACTTAAACTGTGCACTCAAACAACTAACTAACTAAAGGGATACGAGTCTATAAACTGTGGCTCATACAGGCTTCAATATCGGCCATTTCTCAGATCGCTTCCGTCAGTGTTCGTCTTGGCAGTTGTGCAACACTTTTCAGTTTTACTAGGTTCTGGGGCGCTATTAATAAATGATTATTATTATTATGAACTAAACTTACGAATGGTCCGCGGCTGCCGCCGCTCCTCCCTCGCGACGTCACGTAGGTATCTGAAAAGAAAGAGAAGAGAAATGTTAAGGCCGTCACAGACGTGGCTTAATATACCTATCCTAACCAGAACAGGACTCGATAGTAATCCGAGCCTTATCTGCCTCACTTATGTACTCTCACTACCGTAGGTCAGCTGGAAGAGATTTCTTTTTAGAGAAGCTAGACCTTAACTGAAAAAATTGTAATACTTACTGAGTCCACAGTTTCACGCAGCAATTACGCTAAATGTTGATAATCCTCATCAGTTGAGTATCGATTCAATTGTAAAATCAAGATGTCGATATAAGAGAAGGTTTCGTTATGAAGGATAGAAGATTACAAATATAGTAATGTTGATTTTTTTGCTGGCATAAGTAGGATAGCCTTTTCCATTTTCGGATGATGCCAGGTTACTTTATAAAACTTGTTAAAGTAGGCTTATTAGACGTAAGCGATGTTACTGACGTGAGGACGACTTGGTCGCTTTGTTTTTGTGTACCAAGTTCTTTACAAATAAAGAAAAGATAAAAATGTAGGTATTGTGAATTGCGCCCAAAATTAGAGTACCTAAGACTAAACAGTGCTTTTGGCACAAAGTTTATTTCTGGGTCACAATGTGTCTAGGGAAATTACGAAATTGATTTGTTATTATGTCATGCACTGGGATTTGATAAAATCCCTAATTTCATCAATTTTATGCTACATTGTCCTCTTTTTGTGGGAATTGTGGACAAAGCTTTTCAACACAACATCAATAAGTGCAAATATTACATTTTTGTGCTCTGCTAATTAAGTGAATCGTACGGAAAAGGTAAGCGAGGCAAATACATCGATTTATTGAAACAATATAGAATTCTCATTTTAAACCAAATGTAAGTACGTACATTTAAAAACTCAAATCAAAGGAATGAATAATCAATTGATCGTAAAATAATGAATTACCTATGTTTAAATATATGTGTTTACGTGAACCACGTAGGAGTGTTTACGCGATGTTACATTCAGGTCTAGATCATTGAACTTGCGTAGGAAGGAATCGTAGTTCGTAGACCTAGAAGTCGGCTTATATAAACACTATCGTAGTTGCTGATACTTAGGGCGTTTGTGCACTTTTACATATCCGTATCCATATGAAACGTATTATTATGGATGGGGGCAGAACTTGTCATAAATTACGAGGAAAATAAGTGCACAAACGCTTTTCTAGTTATTTTCTTTTCTATCTCCCTAGCGATCCTAAAATCAATTATTTTTTTATTTGCAAATCTTATTTAATGAATTTGTAATACTACTTAAAACTTTCAAAATTACTTTGATGTTAGGATTAAAGGCTTAATTGAGTTTCTTTGCCTTTACGAAATTTCGTCGTCCACTCCCATTTGTTAAGTTATAATGAGTTTCGTTTTTATGCTTAAATTGGGTAGACTTTACACACATTCTGCAAAGCTTACCGCAGTGAATGTGTTCTTAAAATATTCGTTTTTATAGAAGTGTTATAATTCTAAATGTGTACGTATTTGTTCATCCATTACTAGATTAATTTCATTTATTGATAGACCAACATAATATAAACTAGTGCTTTCTCGAACTAATATAAAGTGTAACAAATACTTCTTTGTGATACACAAAACGCTTAGTATTACAGTTTTATCTGTGGATAAGTCTATGTGAACGATCTCAATAACCCGTAGTAGACTCCCGCAAAGGGCCGCCTGAATTGCGACTACCCTCCCACTGGAGTCTGAACAAAAAGTAATCTCTAACTTACAATCAAAAAGTTTCTGTTACCACAGCAAAGCAGTTTTCAACATTATATTCAACGCATTACAAAAGACTTTTGTGCAAATTTTACTTACGCTGTGAAGTCTAAATATCTGTAATCAAAAAGCATTGTTAGTTTCTACTCACGCTTGAGTGGTTCTCAAAACGTGACAAAATCTTTTGTGTCAGTTGGAAAACTAAACACCGTGCAGCGCTATCTCTCTGTACCTAACTATAGTTGTTTATGGTCCTGGTTTATAATATTTTATTAACGTTCTGATGATGATGATGATGAACATAACGTTCTATGATAGGTATGACACGTACTCTTTAAGCATGTACCTCATTAATTTAACCCTCCTTTACAATTCCTCCTGTTGAGCTTTATACCCGTGTAATATGTTTTGTACATTATGTCTTGCGCAATAGGGTTCTTATCTTTGTTTTGTCTTGCATTTCGAGGTCGCTGTGGTCCTTTCATGCACCTGCTCTCGTATGTAATTGAATACACAATTCAGCTGCGGCAATATTATGAAATAATGTTTTGATATTATTTGACGTAACCAAGTCTTCAGCTGTTCTTACTAGGTATACAATTTAATTATGTTGTGTTATCATTAAAATACTGGTTAGCCAGTTTATTCGAAGTGTAAGGGGCAGTTTCCCGCATACGTAATTAGGTCTATTATTCTTGAATCCATACTAGAGAAGAGACCAAGCTTCCTTGCTAGCCTTCTTTCTCCAATATACCTACAGATATCTGGTTAATAAAATTCGAATGTCGATGTCATGTCTTTGTGTGAGAGAAACACTTTGTTTTATGATCTGGTCGTTTGATTCTAACGTAAAAATTACATCTAATATAGACGGTAGAGTAGAATTTGAATGTACCTACTAAACTAACTTGTCATAAGCCAAAAGTGTTCGTCCAATTATAATAAGGTCGTCTTGTCGCCTGCTGGTAATAATGCGGCATTTTCATGAACATCTAAAGTTTAGAGGGTATTTTAAATGTTCCGTAGATTTTTCAGGCTAATGCTAGTAGTTTCTTTATCTTGTGTTACTAGGTAATTTCAGAGTTTCACCAATGGCTTCTTCTTGAACCACTTTTGCTAATAGAATATCAGAAATATAAAATCTGTAATGTCGAAAACGTTATGAGATCGGATAAATAAACAGACTGGTATGATCGGATTCCAGAACAAACATTTCGACATGGGCAGGATTTGAACCTGCCTCATTGGAATAGACGAAAGGTATTCCATTGACGTAGGTTCAAATCCTGTCCGTCACGAAAATTTTAATTCCAGAATTCTGGTGCCAGTCAGTTTTTTTAATCAGTGCTTATAATGTTTTAATGGCATCATCGCATTGAATAATTTGATCTGAATAGTTCCTTGGGCCGCAATCCTGTATGGTTGATTGGCCTGCAACATTCCTCGTGACCTGGTTTCCAAAAATCGATACCAGGCCAGGCCTTTTGCGATTGCTAACTACACTAACGCAAACATTGTCCCATATTTTAGCTAATGGTCTAGTTTTATTATGTACTATAAGGGAATCCAATGTATTAAGTTTTATATGTCGCGCCTTTATATCTGCATAATACGGAACTATAACAGGTCCTATTGTGTGTCCAATGCATTATTATATGTATGTTACGCACAATCCCCGAAATCGCCCATTGGCCGGAAAAAAGGCACACTTCGCGGATTGGCAAATTCAAAACGCGCAATCCCCGAAATGTCCTTTCATTTCGGCCATTGAGCGTTTACAACAACCATTTCGCGGACTGGTAAACACGAAACAGCCAATTGCTGAATTAATTGAAATATCAGATGTAAAGGACATTAAAACACCAGGCATGAGTGATAGGGGTTGCTCAATCAATGAACAGATTTGACCTAACCTAACTAAAAGTATTAAGTTTTTTCTTTCACTTTTCATAACTTCAGGACGAACAATAGATTAAACCAACCCTTTTGTTTACAAAAACTTTCGAACAAAATTAAAAACATTTTCCCAAAGGGCTAACGAGTTATTTTGTGTTGGTACTTTGCTCCAAATTTCCTTATATATAGGTACGGGGTATAAGGGACAGCAGCGTACCAGGAGTTATATTTTTGAACTAATGCGATTTCCATACAAATTGGCATGCGAAAGTTACTCTTTCGCATGCGACTTTGATTCGAGCGGTTCAAAAATACGACTTCAGAAACTGATAGGGGTTGCTCTGTCAACGAAACTGAACAAGTTTCACAAGGTTTTTTTTTTCTTGACCACATTTTTCCTTTCCTGACAAACTTTTCTGATGAAAGTTGTCTAGTTTCGTTGTCCCTTACACCCGGTATTAGTCGCCCATGGAAGAAATTCGCAACAAATTCTAACGCCCGTAAAAGTCTGAATAAATGATAAATTCAGGTACTCAAGTAAAGGTGGTAACAGAGCAAACGTGGCGCCACTTTTCGTTATAAATTAATTGTGTCTCAAATACATACACTTTCATGAATGTAGGTATTACGATTTGCAACAACGTGAAGTAATTCTTCGTTTTTAATTTTGTAATCCAACCCAATTCAGGTACACTGAGCATCTAAACTTTGTATTGCAAAAGTCCGCTACTTTTAGCACTTGCTTGAGCAATTCAAAGCTTAGAAATTAATTATGAATTATGATATTAAGGGTTAATAAATTAAGAATACTTTATGATGTCGCAATCCTAAGTAATATTCGTGAACATGTTGATATTTGAGATACAATTACAATTATTCATTACGAAAATTGGCGCCGCCACGTCTGCTATGTTACTTTACGTGTGATAAAGTTTCGCTAAGGCTTTTAAGTCAGTAGTTAATGCTGTATGAATTTATTAGAGGCCTTTTTGGCTTAAGAAGTCTAACAACATGCTATTTAAAGAGTAAGTTGATTAGATACTTGGTATATAATACGATTAAGATAAGACAGGTTCTTGAAAAGTGACGCGGAAATTAGCAACCCTTTAGGACCATTCGGTCGACTTCCTAAAATGTTGACTTCCCAAAAAGTTGACAACTTCGTAAAATTTTTCACAGATAATTAAAATTAGTGGGAGTATCTTGTGCTCCTCTTTAGTACCTTTCACGACGAATCTAAGAAGTAATTTTACCAGTTGCCCTCTAAACAATTCAAAAGACAACCATCTCAAAAACATGTATCTTTCAAATTGATCTAGCTGACATCAACATTAACGCATCCGATTTCCCCGAGAAAGACGAATCGTGATGTAAAATAGTTTAATATTTAAATACTTTAACCTCAAATGCGCTTAATAAGAACACGGAGAATAAATGGGAAAAGTTTGCTACACCCAACTTTGTGAAAGAAAAACATCGAAGTTGCGTTGTTGACAGTCAAGTAATGCTGTTGAGTTTAAGTTAATGTCCAGTTTATAGTCAGCATAATATAAAAAGTGCTTTGGTCGATTTGATATTGCTGTGTTCCATTGAATTAAAATGTTTTTCCGGGAATGGAAACTATGTACTTACATGGTCCATTTTAAGCTGTTGGTAGGTAACAATATCAATGATGTAGGTATCTATTCTTATACAGAACTAGGTTTTTGTTATGGCTTAACCAAGTTAAGTTTCCCCTGGAATGAGTGTTCCCCCGATAATAAGTAAGTAGCCTTATGTTATGACTTCCGGGGAAACATGTTCTAAGAAATGCTTATCTCAGAGCATCATCATCTTCTTAGCCTTTTTCCCGTATTTCACGGGTTCGGCTACCTAATCTTGGATATTGAACAAGGGCACTGGTTTTTACACAGAGCGACTGCCATCTGACCTCCGCAACCCAGAAGGGAAACCAGACCCAATCCTAGATTAGGTTACACACAACCTTTGAATTTCTCCGTAGGTGTCGATGTTTTCCTTAGCCGTAAAAGCGCCGAATAAACGTACATATGAAATTCGAAAACCGAAAAACACATTGGTACGTGTGGTGGGATTCGAACCACGACCTCCTGCACAGAAGGCCGCGGCCCTACACGGCGAGCAAATGCAAATAAAAATATACCTCAGAATTTATAGACGGGTAAGTAAGTACATTACAAACAAACAGACACAAAATGGAGAAAAAAGGGATTTGACGGGTAGCATAATCGCTATACCGGATCCGGATGCTAACAGGCAAGGCAGGAAGTCCCGCCCAACACGACCGCGCCCTACAGAGTTGCTGAAAATGAGGCGCAAAATTAAATATACCTACCTTGTATCGCGTGGAATGAAAAGGCTTCTTACGTCATTTCGTGTTGCTAAATTAAATTTTGTGTGCTGTTACAATACGCGAAATGAAGGCTTTTAATGGGTCTACCTAATATTTAAAAGCAACACTAATTGTGTATCTTCGCTGATACATTCACAGAAAAACGCCTCAATATTCATTAGCCGTTTATATACAGATATACTTCGCAATACTCATTTAAATATACTTTATTGTATTAGTAAAACGAACAAAAATACAAAGAAGGCGGCTCGTGCTTTTATATAATTTGGAAATTCGGAGAAAAGTCTATCAGTTAAACTTTCTGATACAATTTGAAGAAGCATCAACATAAAAAAGCATAAAAAAGTTAATGGGACGTAATCCTGTAAATGTTGGAAGAAATGAACCATCGGTATTCGCAGCGATCTGTCTTCCTTTAAGTTTTAGCTATAGCTGTATAGCTATATCTAATTACATTTTGTTGCGTAGCGATAATCTTTTAAAGAATGTTATTGTATTTGGAGAATGAAATTCTGAAAGTTCGTTTTCTGCGTAATTTTCACAAAGTGTCCATTCACTTGCTTGGCACATCATCACGGCACTTCACAATGGACCGCTGCTGTGTGTTGGTTTAATTATATTAGGGTAGTCGGTCTCGTTGAGTTTTATTTCCACCTTGTTTTGACTTGTCTCGTTTCTGGAACTGAAATAGCCTACAACACGCTTAATACAAACTACATAAAAATGTATCTATCTTTCCATTTATAAATAAAAGGTTCTTACAAAGTTATTGTATCTGCCTTCGCGACTTTATCTCGTATTTTTTAAAGGCCAAAGGTTACCGCCCTAATCGTTCTTCAGTCTTTAATCTTCCTCGGCGAAACAGTAATATTTTTATTCCGCCGTAAATATCTTAGTAGATCCAGCAATACGAACGAAACGAAGACCTATTACAATTTTATTTCAACTGGCAGAACTAATTTAAACCGTCAAAAGTTGTAAATAGTTGATAAAATATACAGGATGACCTGGAAATGAACAGTGCCGCCAGAAAATCTCACAGCGACAATTAATTGACAGAAATATCGACGTTGGGAGAGGACGACCAAAGAAAAGATGGATGGATTGCGTGAAAGATGATATTACTGGAACGGGTAATGAGAGTTGTCAGCCGTCAGGGCTGACAGGGATGAATAGAAGAAGAATACAAACAAATGGGATAAGGGAAAGCGAATGATGATGATGAGAGTACAATAAACACGTACCTCCATACCATATTGAAGAGATTACTACGAAATATCGCAAATTGGTTGATTTCCTTCTGACTATAATATTATTTTCCAGCTGATGTGTTTTTGATCGTACAACATTTATATCGCTTGTAGTATTTACTTGTTGGCCTTGTCTGGGATGATAAACGATCCGCCAGATCCTACTTTACTACTCCGCCGGTCAAATACCGTCGCCTGAATATTTAAAGAGTTTTCTAGCAGCCAAGATACCTATTTTAATCAACATTTTAATAAACAATTTATTACAGGTCTTGAATTTATTTTACGATTGTCAACCTTATTTACGCGAAATACAATTCTTAAATATTTAAACCATGTTTTTTGCGTGTCATTTTTTCTCCTATTAGTTTAGACAACGTTGCGAAGTAAATAGTTAAAATACATACCTATTCCCTGTTTTATATTTATTTTCTCTTTGCTTTTACAACTTATATAACTACGCTGTAGACAGGCACGCAGAAGACGGGATATACGTTCTACATTGTTTAACTACGCAATAATTTCTGTCATCTATTTTAATGTCTCTACATTTACGTATCTCGGTATTCTAAACCCCAGCCAAACTTTCTGCCATTTTCCCAGAAAACCAAGAGACTGTTGTATGTTTTATTCATACTGTTTCGTAATTCTAAAAGATGAGGCCTACATTTCAACGGTACGCTGAGCAATTTGTTCTCCTTTCTCGTTAAATCAGGGGTCTATTATGTTCTGTCGAGATGAATGCCGCCGATGGCTTGTTGTATTTCGGAATGCAAATTTGATTCAACCTATCGACAGTGTCGGCAGTATTTTGGATCAACGTATTCGTTACGTAAAAATGCTGAATATTCAGATGAAAGTGGGTTTTGGCGCATTGCAGACCGCTGGCCGTTAGCTCGCATATTTATTTCTCCGCAGCACTAGACGGAATCTGGCAAAATAAATAGTTTCTTCGGGAAAACTTTGCGAAACTGGTAAAGCTTTGAAACTTAGACTATAGTTTCTGATTTAATCTCGAACGAAGTTACTCTAGTCTACAGTGACACTGTTTCCCTGAAAGCCATTTAAAATATTACCTGTTACAGAAATTTCATGCTGTGTTCTATCTGGGTAGCGGTAGGTATCTAACCCTTTAAAGCTTAAAATAGCTGAGTAGCGCTTTCGTATTAAATTATACAATCCTCGGTTTAGTGAGTAGAATACCTACGTGGTGGAATCTTCGCCCGTGGAGGATTTGCACACACAAAGCGTTTAATGCCCATAGACCTAGCTTGGAGTAGACTATGCAACCTCTTCACACTGTATAAAAGCTCTATTATTTTATTTTACTAAGTACGTAAATGAAATACTAATTTAAAACATTATAGAAATATTTAAATATACGTCATACTATTTCCACACCAGACTGTGCAATGTATAATAGTCGAGAGTATGTAATATAGTCGAACAAAAGCTGGCAGCAGGCGTATAACTTATGTGCGTGGAAACATCTCCATTTTGTCCTACAGCTGTATTTATTATTAATTTTAATAAAATATCAATTAATTATCAGCAACGGCCGAAAGCAGACCAAGCAGCTGGCTTTAGTTGGACAGAACTCCCATAATCGGAGTTTTTGTACGCGCATAGCAGGTCGATGTTCAGAATCTACGTCAATCTAGACTAGACCTTATCTGTGATCATTCATTTCCAACCAGAATTGCGGTGGTAAAATTTACAGAGGAGCCGAGCGTACTCACCAGAGCGAAGAAGCTGCAATGTCAGGGTTAGTATTATACCGGGGGGTGGTCCAAGGGGGAACGTGTTATTTCACATTTATTTGTTTTATATTCGTGTCTTTTTTCATAATATGCTGTATGCTGAAAATCCTATGTTATTGAACATTTTACTAAACAGAGCTTAATAAGGATTGCCTGGTGTAATTAAATTTGACAAAAGCACACAAAAGTGTGTGTGTGTGTGTGTGTGTGTGTGTGTGTGTGTGTGTGTGTGTGTGTGTGTGTGTGTGTGTGTGTGCGTGCGTGCGTGCGTGCGTGCGTGTGTGTGTGTGTGTTTGGCTTTCTTATGGTAAAAGAGGTAGTTTTTGAGAAATTCTCCTCTGTATATTATAAGTGTAGATGTAGATTAAATACTACTAACCAACTTAATGCGAAACCATTCAATTAAGATTATTTTACACTGATGGAAAGACAACACCCGCTGTAAGTTAGTGATTTATCCCACTGCTGCCCAATGCCATGGCTACTACGCCCTTAAAACTGCATGCGTGAGCTGCAGAAACTAGTCTGTCGTATTTATTTTCTTTAAGCTTATTGAAAGATAACATCCGCTGTAAGTTAGTGACCTATCCCATTGCGGCATCGAAGGCCGAAACGCCCACGCCCAATGCCAAGGCTACTACTTATGCCCTTGAAACTACAAGGTAATAACTAGGCTGTCGTATTTGTTTACGTATATTATTTCGTCAGCATTTTATTTACATATTGGATTTAAATCGGGTCTACCAAAGACAGCGGCCGGGTTTGATGGCTAATCGTAATAGTAGTTTACGTACTATTTTATTTTCAGTCATTTAAGTGATAAAAGCGGAAGGTATATGACCCAAACGAAAGTGATAAATTGGATCAAACTCCAATTTCCCCAGGCAACACGATCGACACCCTCGGGAAGAGAAGGGAGCATACCTACTTGTAAAATTTCCGAAGGTATAAGGACTCATAATATCAGTCTGAACCATTGACTCAAAGAAGAAAATTACTGTTCCATTTATAATACCTTTCTGATTCTCACAATACAACGTTAATGAACGCTTTTAATCGTCTGTCAATGTTGAGAACTTGAGTCCTTATCAAGGTTTCAACAATTGTCTCATCTATAATTACACGTATGCGCTTGGGACATGTTTGCACTCTGTCCCACCTTGCAAGATTCCAAAAATCCAACTCAAAAAACCAAAAGTCTGTATTTATTATTATTTCAAGAGCTGCGTCTGGCTCTCGCGCTATAACTGATCACGCTCGAGTCGCTATCACTGGTCGACGGGACTCGCGTGTCGCGCGGGCTTGGTTATAGCGCAAGACTAGACCCGACTTTACTTTTTTTTATTTTTTGAGTTGGATTTTTTAAATATTTTTTACAGGCTCCTTTTACGTTACAGAAACACCCCCTAAGCTATGGCACGCAATTAAATTAACACCCTGTATAAGAGAATCAAGTTTTTTTTAACTTCTTGATGTTTTTTTAATATTATTTATTTGGTGCGCTTTGTGTGTATGAATCGGTAGTTGACACAGTTGCTTGTGATTCTTTATCTTCATGTTTTTTGATGGGTACTACGTAGTAAAAGTGTAGGATCAGCCTTTTTTGAGGAGAGTTCGGTTTGGTGTCTTCATTAAAGAATCAGTTTCAAAGTGGGCTTCACAAACTCAAAGATTTGTCGACCACTTGTTGTTGATGTCTTCCCGATCAAATGAGTAAAAATTGGCCTTACTAAACAAAATTACTTGACCCGCTGACAACATTCGTACCTACCTATGGGAGGGTTATTTTTTGGGAATGTTCCTTGGGAACAGATTGTTGAGTTTCAAGGATAGTTATACAGTGTTAACACCCTTAAGATTGGTCAGAATTTATTTTACTTCCGGTATATCCTATTTGTTGATACTAAAAAAAGGAAACTAAGTTTTACTCACCTTGCGGTACCATTTGGAATGTTAGAAAAAGAATATTCGCAGTTTCTGGTTGTATTTAAGCAACCAAATACGCTGCAAGAATATCCATTTTTATTCAATCGATCGTTCAAACGTTTTGACAACCGGACTGAAATCACTCTGGCGTGCTCTGAGAATGGCAGATTCCTTAACAGTTAAGGAACCAAAAAGTGACAGCGCTATCACTATCTAAAAATTAGTTAAGGCTTAACTAATTTTAAGATAGCGCTGTCACTTTCTTAACTTTGACTTAAGTGGAAGATAGCAAATAAACACTTCGAATATTCCAAAAACACGTCGTGAACTTCGAGAAAAAAATGAGTGAATAGTTCGTTTATGAATAAAAAAACGCTTCTTAATGCTCAAATTAAAGCTGCTCGAAAGAATATTTTCAACTATATATTGGTTGCTTTTTTTTAGTGAATGATTTAATCTTAAAACTATTTCAAGCTGTTTCGGTTCGAACAGCTTCATTTGAGCTTTAAGGACCGCTATTTTCAGTCGATACTCCTCCTTTTCCTGCGCTTTTTTCAGTCGATACTCCTGCTTTGCCTGCACAATTTTCAGTCGATGTTTCTCCTTTGCATATCTAAAGTTGTGTAAAAATTGTTTTGGCCTCATTGAATTTATCAATGGCGTTTTATTTTCCGGTCTTCTTCTTTTTATGAAACAATCTGCCCTTAAAGGCATCGAAGGGTTTTTTTAAGATCCTTTGGTGTGTATCGCTCCCAGTTTCAAAAATTTGTTTTGACCTCATTGAATTTATCTATGGCGTTTGTATTTTCCGGTCTTCTCCTTTTTATTAAAAGATCTGCCCTTAAAGGCATCGAAGGGTCTTTTTTAAGATCCTTTGGAGCGTATCGCTCCCAGTTTGTCTGCAAATGAAAAACATGTATCTTTGTACCGGTACAGTACAATATAACCAACAAATCCACGCCGTCATGAAGATGCGGCCTTCTAAATGACGTACATTACATAGATTTGATTTTATTATCTCCCTCTTTATAATTTTTAAACTATCTAAAGATAAATCTCCCTCTTTCAAGTTTTTTAACTATCTAGATAGTTTAAATAAAATCTCCCTCTTTCACGTTTTTAAACTATCTAGATAGTTTAAACTATCTAGATAGTTTAAAAGTAGTTGCTGACCTGACTGGCACTAAAAGAGTTGCAATTTTAGTTAAAAGAAATGACGTACATTACATGGATTTGATTTTATTATCTCCCTCTTTCTAATTTTTAAAGGTAGACCGGCTAGCGAGCGTTGTGTTGGTATGTGTGTAATGCTCTGTAACAGACAGAGCATTGCACACATGCAGTTGATATAAATGAAACAGAATAGTGGTTATAACTTGTCCTGCATTAATCATATCTAATCACGCACTGTATCCCATGTATATTATACTTCTACAACATTTATTTTGACTTTTTCAATATGCTTGGGAAGAAAAGCATCTGGTACATTCTGTTTTATCGCTCCCCGTCCAGTATTGAAGTAAAACAAAAGGTCTTTTATTTTGTAGTATTTCTGTGGTAAAAAGCAGTTTTGTTAAAAATATTCTTTATTCTTTATTTATAGGAAACTGATCTGTCGTAATGCGGGATGGGACACCAAACCGTGATATCCAGCCAAGCAACAAAGTGTCGGCAGTCTCCTCGGCCGTAATGGCCACGCTTCAGGCCAACGCGTGAATCGGTAACCATCACAGACGGAGAGAGGACCCACGATGTCGATGTGGATATGTCTGAAACGACCTGACGGTGCAACAAAATTGCCGAGAGGAGAAGCAGTGTGCCGTGTAACCTTGTTACGTTGGCAGGCAAGACAAGATTTAGTCCAGTTACGAACGTCTTTTTGGATGGAAGGCCAAACAAATCTGTTGGTAAGAAGACGAGACGTCGCACGGATGTCTGGATGGCTCAAATCGTGCAGTTTGTCAAAATATTTGCGTCGGAAAGGAACGGTGAGGAACGGACGTGGCTTACCGGTGGACGTATCACAGGTAACTGTGATATCGGTCCCGGGATGAATAACATTCTCTAATTTTAGAGAGGAACCGTCGCGAATAAGTTTCTGCAATTCCTCATCGTCTCTTTGTGACTCTGCTAAAGCTGTATAGTCGTCTTCCAACGATATGGCTTCAATCCTCGACATAGCGTCAGCCACGATGTTATCCGCACCTTTAATGTGCGCGATATCAGTCGTGAACTGGGAAATAAATGTGAGCTGATTAAACTGCACAGGTGGTAATTTCTCCCGACGCTGCGTAAACGCGTATAGGAGAAGCTTATGATCTGTGAAAATCGTGCACTGCTGTGCTTCCAGAATGTGCCGGAAATGTTGCACAGACTCATAAATAGTCAAAAGCTCGTATAATACGCTGGCCATGAGGATTGTCGAGAAGTCAGCTTTTTGCTAAAGAACGCAATGGGTTGCCATTCGTTGCCTACGCGTTGCTGCAAGCAAGAACCAATTTGCAAACTAGACGCGTCCGTAAACAGTCCTAATGGTGCGTCGGGCTGAGGATGCGCAAGTAATGTGGCTTGAGCAAGACTATCCCTGCAAGCGAAAAATGCACGCTCAAGTTCCGGCGTCCAAGGGACAGGTTTAGCGCCTTTGAGCTTGGAATCAGCCAATATAATATTATTTGCTTTCATGTCGTATAAATAAAGGTGTTGCTTTTAAATAATTATGTTTCGAACACACATGAAACCCTGTAAGGTCACTGCAAAAATTTTATGCGTAGGTTTCTCCGCGAGATATACCTATTGGTACGTGGAATCAGTTGACAGTTCATTCATTCAATTTTATTTCGTGTCATGCTAAAAACTGTTCATCATTTTTTTTTGGGCCGAATATTACCAATCGGTGAAGGTTGTAACTTCGGATTCGTTCAACAATACAATACAAAAATATTAAAACAAAGAGAAAACCAGCCAAGTCTATTGTTCAATGATTCGCCTCAACAAACATTCATTATCGACCCAACGATTACTTTTACTCTTTTCTGAAGCAACTTCGAAACAAAAGAAATGTTTTCCGGTGATCTCTAAAAAATACAATGTACCGTATCTTTTTTTTTTCCATAGCGAACCGAAGTACA
Source organism: Scrobipalpa atriplicella (assembly GCA_029255725.1). Classification (NCBI taxonomy): domain Eukaryota; kingdom Metazoa; phylum Arthropoda; class Insecta; order Lepidoptera; family Gelechiidae; genus Scrobipalpa; species Scrobipalpa atriplicella. The sequence goes on along the minus strand of JARACY010001738.1, from coordinate 27,121 downwards.
ATAGTTGAGAATATTTAAGAGAGCATCTCGTAAAAAAGGAATAAAAAATAACGTAACTTACTGTAAAAGGGCAAGGGTCTCTCATAAAAAAATGCGGTTAAGCTTTTTCGATAAAGCGGCAATTTTCATCGCCGACCTTAATTACAAAACGCTTGTTTTTGGCATGCCAATAAATTTTTACTTTGTTTAGTTAAGGTATGTGTGAGTTGATGGAAACTCTCATACTTTTTCCAAATTTGAATGCTGGTTTATTTAAATTTTCCAAAGGCGTCACAAAGGCCTCGCTGTACCATTTCTGAAATCTTTGAGCTGTCTTGTAATGTGTTTAATATTTTCCCCGCTGCAAAAAGATATCTCCATTGGAAGAGGATCCTCGCTCATTGCAAGAAAAGTTTTAATTTATTATGGAAAAAACTCTAGTTATTGTTAGTACCAACACAATAAAATATAGTTTTAATTGCATGCAATATTTTCGTTAGTGAATCTATCTATATTGTCCACAAAAAATAAATAATACTCAATAACAGACATAATATATACAATTCTTTCTTTTTTACAACACCAATAAGTGACTTTTTAGTAGTTTGGTTGGTTATCAACTTTCTTTTATTTTCTAACACATGAAGTATTATTTGGTTTTCTTCTTCATTTTTGGGGAGTATTTCATTATAATCATCAAATAATTTGACACCTCTCTCCGCAGTATCGTTTACAATTAGTACACGAAGGTTTTTTGTCATTTTTTTGCCTTTAAGGTACCTATTTAAGTTCTCTTCCCATCCTAGGTTTCTGGGGGCAGTTGTAAGAATGAGTCTTTAATATCAAAAACATGCTGTGTTCTTTATGTTGCAAAGTTTTTGAGAGTTGCCTGAGATGATAAAATTACAGCATTTCCTCGAACCAAACAAGAACGAGGCTTGTCAACTTTGAAGCGCTATAAAAAGTTGACGCAATCACTTTGCGCAGGCAGATCGAGATTGTTGGCATCAAGGAGTTGCTATTTATAATATTAACCCAGTTCAGTCCATATCCAAAATCGTTACCATTTTTGTCGTGACTTCTTAGTCTACATGGGGCGGAAGTGAGGGAAAATGACGGGAATCGGGCCCTAAATACAATTTCATTATTATTGTACTGTCGTTTATTTATTTTGTACAAAAGCGTGGACCTGTTGAAAAGGGTAATATTATTATACATAGAAAAAAAATCAAATTGTATAATTTAGATGGTTTTTTTCTAAAAACTTACAGCTAAGTTTTTGACTAGGTACGTATAAATATTTAATTTCGTAAAAAATAATTTTAATAAAATAATTTGAAAAGAAATAACAGAGAATTTGCCGTAGCATGAGCCTACGAGTTTCGTAGCAAGGAAAATGATGTTGTAGCGCTTTGCTACGTATAACTAATTCCGTAGCTAGCTACGCCAAAGTGTTTTCTATTAAATTCCTATTAAAATTTCGCGTGGCTGTACAAAATTAAGCAAGATAAACTTCACCGCTTCGGAACGTGGATGTTGTAGAGTGGGACTTCACATGCGCGTAATTAAATTTAAGTGAAGAGGACGTCTGACTAGAGTGGCTGTCTTTCACTGGAATGTAATTGCGTGAACAGCAAATGAAAAACATTACAGACTTTTAAGAGGCCTCTTACCGATCGTTAAATAGATCGCGAAATCGTTAGATTAAAAAATCATAACTCGCTAAATATAGACATTTAAAAAAATTAACTCTGCTACTTCCTTAGATTTAAACATAAAGATTTTTTAGAAGTAATGAATTGAGGAGCAAATAGTACCCTGGAGTTACTATCGAAATTTCCACCGAAAAGTGGCCGTTTTTAGCAATAATTTCGATAGTAGCTACCCGGTACTATTAGCTTCGTAGTATTAGCTCCTCAATTCATTACTTCCAAAAAATATTTAGGTTTAAATCTAAGGAAGCAGCAGAGTTTTGTACGATCTTACTACGATTCATTTCGATCTTTTTACGATTCTATTTTACGATCGGTAAGAAACCTCAGAGTAAATTTACAAAACAATATTTTCACTATCTAAACTTATTTTCTAAAAATATCCAAAATTATAATAACAACAGTAAAAACAGAAACAAAATTGATCAAAAATTCATTGAGATAAACCATTACAGAGCTAGAGTATCTATCTCTCTCTACTCAAACGACATTTTGTATTAAATTATTCTCCATTCGTTTTTAAGAAATAATTTTAGGTATACTGAAGTAGTCATTTAGTATGACATTTTTTTTTTTTAACGAATGGGGTATAGTATGGTTATCCTGCCGGAAAACGTCACTTGACAGTTCGGATCTCTCTTTATAATCAACGACTTTAAATCATCATAACTAGTAAATGTATGAGTGTGTTGCGAAAATTCTTTCAAATTTATTTTTGTATGGTGACGAAAATTCTTATTGATAAGTAAAAAAAGTGATCCATATACTCTATTGAGATGTGATACCCTTTCCGAACAAGACATTAACATTTTTGTTGGACAGTTTACACCGAATGTCAAAATACATAGTATATTTTTATTATTTTACAAACTTTTCTAAGAAAACATTTTAAGAATTCTACGCTATCAAGACGTATTTTTCTTTTATCTCTGATCAAATTGAAACCAATACGACAAGCATAAATTACACGTCAAAAAGCGAAAGTAAAATATAAACTTCTCGGAAACAAATTCTGCGAGAAATATGATGAATATTACGAAAGCGCTCGCAACACACGACACGATTAATGTTAATTGTACTGTGTAGTAGCGAGCACCCACTTTACAAGTCAACCTATTAGGTGAACGACAACGTTTAGCAATTATAGCTTGAGTCGACAGGAAAGAAATAACTTGCTATACGTCATTGAAGCCGATTCAGTGGTAGACACAACTTCTTCTATCAAACTAAACTCTTGTCACTTTCTAAAATTGATTTTATATATCTCATCTTATACCGCTTATAATATTATTTCAAATTTTCCTCATGTCAGTGCCTTAGTGTGCCTACATACATACATACATACATAAAATCACGCCTTTATCCCTAATGGGGTAGGCAGAGCAAAAACAACCTAAACATAGGTCGTTCGGCCACTTCTGACTAGTTTTGAGGGTTAATACAGATGATGATTATGTATATTGCTATAGTGACGGGTTGTCAGCCCATCGCCTATATTGCAATACACTGAATCCCTCGTTTCCCTTAGCAGATTTTTACAGCATGCACGGGAGGAGATGCAGCTGGCACATTCTATGTTTTTCTATCGCTCCCAGTCCAGCATGGAAGCAAGTCTTAGGTGCCTGTCTTAGGTAATTCTGTCACTGACAGTACGTTTCGTTTATGGTCCAGTTTTGGTTTGGTTTTGTTCGCATTTTTTACCGCGATTGCCCATCTAGTGCTGATGTTTCAACTTGCTAACTACTTATGGCTGTGTATTGATGGATGAAGATTAATGTGTATCGCGATGGCTGACTGATTCCGAGGCGTGAATGGTGATCAATCATATACATTTACATCACTTGCCCTTGGCCAGGCTCGATTAATCCAAGGGTTGTTTTTTTTTAAATAAGTTTAAATACCTACATGTGCGGTCAGTTAAAAAAATACTATTATCTGTTAGAGGCCGTAAAGGAAAACGGGCAGAGCGTTCTTTACAACTGCCGAACGTTATGCAGGTAGGAAGTGTGATAAACCGCCTCTGATTGGGTAGGTCGTATTCAACAATGGACCTCCAGATCAAAAACAATCTTCTTCTCCTTCATATGCCTAGCGCTCGTCTGTTCTCCGCTTTGTGAAGGAAACATTAGTGCCTATTTAAAGAAATGCGCTAAATACTATAGGGTTGAAAAATATACTAACGTTCTTTTAAACCACTAATGATACCAAACAACTTTGCTAAAGCACAAAAACTTTGGGGTTCATCGGGTCGATCGACTCCCAAGAAGAAGTAGAACGTGTGGTTTAAAGGAAAGCAGTACTTTTTTTACACTCTGTAAGTACCTATAAGTTTATTGGAAAAGTGAAGTGATATAAAAGTTTTCCTGGGAATTAAACCAGACTTTTCCTTCTATGCGCAGAATGTAATCAACTTGTCTCGGAGCGTTCGGTCAAATCATCGGTTATTTTTAGGGTTCTATACCCAAAAGGAAAAAAACGGGACCCTATTACTGAGACTTCGCTGTCTGTCTGTCCGTTCGTCCGTCTGTCACTAGGCTGTATCTCATGAACCGTGACAGCTAGAGAGTTGAAATTTTGGCAGATAATGTATTTCTATTGCCGCTATAATAACAAATACTAAAAACCAGAATACAATAAATATAAAGGGGCTCCTATACAAAAAACGTGATTTTTTTTGCTCGTTTTTGTAGATAATGTAAGTATCGGAGGCTGTTTCTCATGAACCGTGATAGTTAGATAGTTGAAATTTTCACAGATGATGTATTTCTAATGTCGCTATAACAACAAATACTAAAAAAACTGGCCAAGTGCGAGTCGGGCAACAGATATGATTTTGTTGCCATTTTTATAAATGATGGTACGGAACCCTTTGTGCGCGAGTCCGACTCGCACTTGGCCGGTTTTTTATCTTAACCACCATTCGATTCGTTTGTCGTTGTTCTGATTCTTTTCTCGTTGAAAACAGATTTCTTTTGTCTGTGAAATATTGTGTATTTGTGTAGCAACCTTAAATTTTTTAACAGAGACTGTCAGAGACAATGATGAAAACCGATGGGTTGACGTACCATTCATGGATGTATTGCCCTCTCGTGCCATTGAATGCAAATATGACTAATCAATTTATACACAATTGATTAATGTAATTTGTAGATTAAAGTTTTTTTCTTAAATTCAAGTGTTAGGCACTTGTCGGTGGAGTAATCGCCAACTTTTTCTGTCTTCTGCCAACGATTTGAGGCGCATGGAAAGAATTAGCTGGACGGAAAGAAAGACAAATGAAGAGGTATTGAAAATGGTAAAGGAAAATAGAAACATAACTTAACATAACTTGAAAAATAGAAACTTTTCTTCAAGTAATTCCCAAGACTGTTGTTGATGTCCACATAATGAGTATAAGTCTTTCTGACCGTCAGATTAGTGACCCCTAAAGTTGGAGATAAACTATTTAACGCTTGAAAAGCCTTTACTAAATCCTTTGATCCTCTGGCTTTTGCAAATTATCATCAGGCGCCTGTGGCATGTGTGTTGCTGACAGCTTGAAGTGCGGAGTTCGGATTTAAACGAAAATTCAAACAAGCATTTTGTTTTAACTGTTTTACACGGGTATTATTACAAAACGTTTGGTATTTAATAGGCATTTATAAAAAAAATGCAAAAAAGGTATTTATCTATTTAAAAACGTGCCTGTGTAAAACAGTTAAAAATCATTTAGTTACCGGCAAAATTACAATCTCACAAATTGATAGCGGATTTTGATGGTCTGGCTGTTTGTTTTCTGTGTTTTTTTTCTTGATATTTCGGAATGGTAGGTATGTTAAAAGTAAACATGGGTATAATCGTAGTGAAACACCTGTCCAAAATATGAATTTAAATGTAGTGAACTACGTTTTTACGTGATTTAGACAACAAACTCTCAGCTCAGTCCAATGTTTAGTAACCCAACTACACCACAGATAAATAAGAACTTCATGTATTTAAGCACTCGAGTGAATTTGTGACTTAAGTATTGTATTGTATTTATTTATTAATTACTCTTTTACAATAATATCTTGTAAGTTAATTAAAGTACCTTTAAACTGTATTAATGTAACTTTTTCATTTTTCGTAAAACTTAATCAGAAATTATTTACCTACATTAAATTAATATCTTGCTGGAATTTTATGTTTATCTTACAATCTTACATATTGTATAGAATTACGTAATTTGAAGGAGAATGAATAAATAATACAGAACAATGTTATTTTTGCTCTCAAATCTACTGCTACTAGGTATATAACAAAATGTTAAAGACATGGAGGTTGCGCCGGTCGTAAAGATTTACTGCTAGGATAGAAAGAACAATCCCCCTGTACATCTTTTTACATATCTTTTTATGTCTAGTCCAGAACAGCTACAGAAACAAATAACTAAATCTGGTTTACGACTAGTATTCTGGCGCATTCCGCATTTTAGGCGTAAAAAGCGTGTCAGTCGGACTTGCATTGAGTGCAGAAAATATGTGGCGATTCTTCTTCTTCTTAGCGTGTCGATGGAACACGAGAAATTACATCATATAGATTTGTGAAGTTTTTAAAAAAGTCCAATAAATAAGATAATTTAAGTTTTAGACGTGTTTCCTTGCATCCGTGCCGGCCCGCTCTCCTACATTCGATGTTTTATTTACACTCGACACTTCATAATGCCATACCCACGGACATAGAGATCTATGTCTGTGGCCTGACACTGCCATACCTACCAATTTTATCTGTAGAAAAACAATTCCTAAAAATTTTTAGGGATACTTAATTCAGTGCTCATGTATTTCGAGAAGCAAATTGATTCAAACAGGTATTTGTTTCTTGCAGAGCCAGCTTTGGGACGAGTGCGAATTAGAAGAGGCCACCTTCGCCGAATGCAGCACCAGCACAGCTCACCACAGCTTTGAGGTAAGCCTAGTTAGTTGTTATAGTTTAAAAAACTCACTCACTCAGTTCACTAGTAATCCGACAAATCCTTTTTAGGGTTCCGTACCCAAAGGGTCAAAACGGGACCCCATTACTGAGACTTCGCTGTCCGTCCGTCCGTCTGTCTGTCACCAGGCTGTATCTCATGAACCGTGATAGCTAGAGAGTTGAAATTTTCACAGATGGTGTATTTCTGTTGCCGTATACTAAAAACAAAATAAATTAAATATTTAAGGGGGGCTCCCATACAAAAAACGTGTTTTTTTGCTCGTTTTCGTAGATAATGTTACGGAGGCTGTTTCTCATGAACCGTGATAGTTAGATAGTTGAAATTTTCACACATGATGTATTTCTGTTGCCGCTATAACAACAAATACTAAAAACCAGCATACAATAAATATTAAGGGGGGCTCCCATACAAAAACGTGATTCTTTTTGCTCGTTTTCGTAGATAATGTTTCGGAGGCTGTTTCTCATGAACCGTGATAGTTAGATAGTTGAAATTTTCACAGGTGATAATATTTCTGTTGCCGCTATAACAACAAATACTAAAAACTGGCCAAGTGCGAGTCGGACAACAGATATGATTTAATTTGCCATTTTTATAAATGATGGTGCGGAACCCTTCGTGCGCGAGTCCGACTCGCACTTGGCCGGTTTTTTTTATACTATAAGTACTCTTCATAAGTTTTACAGGTTTTTATTTTATTGCACAGAATACCTACCTACATTTTCCATAATTTGTTTAATTCAATTTAAATGACACAGAAAAAGATCACCATCCCCCTTTAAAACAATACCGTCTAAAAGTGCATAGCACGTTATTAAAAATAAAATCTGAGAAACAGAAAATGTTTATTACAGTCTACATTTTCTTTTCAAAGGAATCTTATGAAACAAACTGAAAATGACACCTTTTGAATCTTTGCTTAAGATACACCGGGGTGCTCGTGACAGATTTACAAATTAATAAGCTGCGAATATAACAGAGTCAAATGAAAGGGTGGCCCACTAGAAGATCTCAAGTTTAATAGCTTTTGCGAGTTGTAACTTTTGAGCAAAAATAATGTTATACTTGTGTTTGGCACCCACATTGCAATTTTTTTTAGAAGCATGAAAGTGTAGAACAATTTAAAACCTAATAAAAACTACGTAACCAGTTCCTAACCCGCGACCTCGGCTATCCTTGTCGCGGGTTTGAATTTCGGTGGTGTTAAATTAAAATATGGCAATGCTATCCTAGGTGACAGCTAACTAACTAGAGAGCACCTCTTAACTAAATCTTAATTAATTTTTGCCATCCCTTTCTCTGCTCTCAGGATAGATAATGAAAGGTGATCATGATTTAGTGATTTTGTGCGCATCCGAATTGCCTTCAATTGCAGTTTATAAAGTACTTGGCGAACACAAGCACGCTCGCCGTCTAGTTTTTCTCATTAGTTGGAGCGTCTATAGCGCCTTATTTAAATGTAATACAAACTAGTTGCTCGGTTACAAATGTTGTCCTCTGTTTAATTTAGATTACAGCAAATATTTTACAACAAAGCATACCGGTCAATGCAAGTTACAGTCAACAATTGTTTCGCTAACCACTTTTGCAAAGTGCTTTTATAAACACTAAAGAAAATGGGTCTAAAAGCACTCCCCTGCGGAACGCCTTGAAAGCATTACATCTATTAAAGTTTCATAATTAGTGCGATGGCGTGCTTTCTCTTTAAGACAATTAAGTGTCATTCAGTCGTATTTAATAGCTTCGAAGGAATCGTCAAGATTGTTTCATGCAGAGCAGAATAAAAAGATTTTAAAGGTTTGCAATTTTTATGATTAAGAAGGAAAGAAAAACCATGATATTTAATCGAGCAGGCAGTATTAAATATTATTTTTCGTATTGTATTGTATTAAATTAAAATACAATCGATTTCATAAGAGCAACCTTTGAACTTCTATGGTGTATTTAATATTACGAGTATTAATTTGCCTTACATGTTTATAACTTTTCCTTTATGATGTGTGGTCATTTCTCCCTAGAGTTCGAGCTCGTATAATAAATTTTCAATAAGGCTTAAGGTGGTTCAATGAGCTCCCCAGCGCCTTCCCAAGAAAAAAATTTATTGCGTCTAAAATATAAACAAATTAGTGAATATTTTACGTTTTGCGAAAATCGGAAGTAATTCTTCATTTTGTAATGCATAAGGCCACTATTTATACTTAGTGTCAAACTTTGATTGTCGATATGGCCAAAAGTGGCCACTTTTAGCAAGATCGACATTCAAAGCTTGCTGGATTATATAATTCAAAAGCCCGATGGATTACTAAATGAAGAATTACTTCCGATTTTCGCAAAACGTAAAATATTCATAATATGTTAATATTTTAGACGCAATAAATTTATTTCTTGGGAGGGCGCTGGGGAGCTCATCGAACCACCTTAATGGAAACATGTGTGGTTTCAGTTGTATAGGCCATAATAAATCAACTTCCATAATTGAAAGGGAAACTGCAGAAAAGCTATATCTAGCGAATGATTTATTTTTACTTAATTTCCTAGAATTTACTTTTCCCTTGTTGCTCAAATTGCTCTTTCATTTCAGATTCTAAAAATAACTCCGCCCCGTGTAAACGCAATCAGTGTAGGCAATTTGTCGGCAGAAAAAATAACTATTATTGTTTTAGCTATTTTGTTTGACGACGAGAAAAGCGCTCGAAAAAGCGACGCCTGGCATCCAAATAATTTAATCAACTACTACGCGGAATGGGATTTTTTTACACGATACTTGTGAGTTCCTGTAGAGGGCGCTGAAACTGGCTAAAATGACGTTTCTTTACACGGAAAAGTGTATTGACTATTGATATATTTTCTAATTATGTCAAATCAATCTTTTTACATATCCGAAAGCTGTGTTTTACTTATCTATAGTTCATTATTCAATAAAGCAGCACTAAGAAAGCCTTCTAAACTATAAATTTTACACTAAAACTTATTTGTCAAACATTGCGTGAAACGAAAACGCCAAAACAGCACCTGTCAAAATTTTAGTCGCGCCTAACACCATCTAGTTCGAAACTAAAAATTTTCTCCGGAACGAGCAAATTTAAAACCCCCATTGAAACATGCGAATGAAATTTGCGGAACTTTTCAATTTGCATTCAACGTAAATGCTTTTGTTAATTTTTATGTCAACTCGTCCCAAGTGTTCCAGCTCTGTATTTGTCCTGTGAAATTCTATTGTTGTAATTGTCTTGTTGATTCGAGTGTCGACTATTGTCGTAACGAATTGTTCAGCTTTATTTACATTCATCGTTTTGAATGAATTCTGGAAACTGGAACTGGTGGTACTCAAATATATTTTTGTACGTGTCTGATGAAATTCTATTTTAATCATTCAAATTTTACCTTTTGCACGTTTAGAGTGAAATTAAGTACAGCAATAAATAATACAATACATTTGAATACCACAAATACGAATTCACAAATGATACAACAATGTTAGTATAGAATCCAAAAATTTGCGCATGAGGAATTCGAACCCGCGACCATCAGCGTACCACCGTGCCGATGCCCTTCCTCTAGGCTACCGCGTATTCGATCAATCCGTCGCAATTTCATGGTTCTATTCAACGTTTATAAAAAGCATATTTAATGTTTTAAAAAGCATTAACACTTTAAGTGTCAAATTTAAAATATTAGATAAATGATACAACATCAAACACATAATAACTAAAAAAAATATATGATTTGAATTTTCATCCATTTTACTATTTAAAAAAAAAACCCATATGTATTTGCGCTGATCCCGACGTTTCAACCGTCAACCACGGAGCGTGTAACTTGTAAATCAGAAATTTACCATGCGAAATAAACAGTTTATGGTTTGGATATATTAATGTGTAGGTAGGGGATTGGAATATGATTTCGCACTCATATTTTTCTTTAACAGTTAATTGATAAAAAACTAACTGATAAAAATACTAATAAAAAGCGAATTCAACTGCGCTTGAATATCCTCTAGTTTACGAAGAATATCATCTTCACTCTTTCGTTTTGACATGTTTCTGTAACACTACGCGCACTGAAATACATTTTATTTTATTTTGATGTTGTATTTCAAGTGTAATCATAACAAAAAACGTAAAAATAAGCCACAATTGGTTATTAAAATGGAAAAGTATGTAAATCGCGTCAAATATCGAACTTTTATACTTTTTTGTTATATTTTTCGAGGCAGCAGTATGCCGCAGCAGCTACTCAAGAGTACTCGTCGAGTTGGTGAGCGCTCCTGCTAATGGTGACGATTTTTCTCGCTCTCTGCTCTCAGACCGGGTTAAGTCGTCATTTTATGCTTGACAAGAGATTCGTCGCAGTAATTATATTTGAGTGCGCTACTCTTTGCTTTAAAGAAATGAAGTTCCGTTTTGTTGAATTATTAAATCTTTATTATTAAAATTCAAAATTAATGATTGGTATTGTCCAGAGACAGCCTATATATGTACCTATTTGTATTTTGAATTTCCTGATTATCATCCCTAATCCCCGTAATGCGGCAATTTTAGCCAAAGCATGTTTGTTTGTATTTTTACATTAAATCAAAGCGACCAGGTAACGTAATTGTGCGTAGGAGTAGGAGCGTAATTCAATTAGGCTACCTTTACTGAGACAAAAGCCTATAAGTATCGTTGTTAATAAGGCTGGTAAACCAGATCCAAAGCACGTATTTGCCAGATTCACGTCCTACATTTAGGTAGATCCCAGTATCTACTTTAGCGACTGTGTTTCATTAAATTCTTACTGAATAGCCAATCCACAAATAAAATACTGAAATTTACAGCACTTGGCAAATACCGTCTAATATAAAGGTGACAAATTTAAGTTTGTAAAATTTTATTCACAAAAATTAAAATAAAAGTATATACAATAAAAACTTACGCGCTAACTATAAATAATAATTGGCCTCCAGGGCGTCCCCCTGAGGCATGGTTCCCAGCACACTGGCAGCATTCCCCCTCTGTATGGCGATGCTGATTCGCTGTGCCAGGAAGCTGCCAGTCCTGCGGTCACCAGTGACCCCACTGAGACGCCCTGACAGGTCTTTCAAAAAATTTTTCGTATGCGGACCCCAGGGACCCAATGTTTCAAACCCCAGAGGCGAAAACATGCCAGAAATTTCTGAGTAAAATTTCAAATTAAGCTGAGGTTTTAAGTTTTTTTAAAAGAAGGTTGACTGGTGTAAAATAAGAGTTCCTGTTGAGTACAACAAAGATAACAAGGATTTATAAAACTCCCTTTAGCTATAGAGTCTTGGGTAATATAATTAAATACGAGTTACGAGATATTTTTTTAAAAGCGAGTGGAAATTATAAATAGGCTTTTTCTAGGTGAGCTCGCTCCACTGTACATGTACCTACAGTGCAGCACTGTCGTCTGTCTTCTTTCTTTCTCCAAGCAAACCCTTTATTGAAAGAAAAAAATGGTTCTATAATGTAATATGTCATTATTATCCTAAAATTTCACATGTTCATGCTTGTGTGTATGCAATAAACCCGCTACTATTGTTATTGACGAGATAATCCTGTCTTTTAAGCCTATGCACGTGCCTGCCCTCCCATTGGTAGCAATTCGTAGTTGCAAAAATCTCGACTTAACTAGTTTAAGTCTAAGTACCATTTTCTATCATGAGAGAACAGAAAGGGACGCCAACAAATTTAGTCAAGATTTAGTTAAGTTGTGCCCACCACGAATCGATAGCACTGTAAATGTGGAGCAATGAACAATTCGGTCCGACACTGGCGGTTTTCAAAATGGTCATTTTCATAATAAAACAATTCCTTATTTGGTCTTATTTATTTTTATTTATTTAACAATGTCTTCTGGTCTGATCTTTGAGGTTTTTATCTGGATGTATTGTATTTTATTTTTATGGTTTGGTTGGTACAATGCAGGCTGAAAGTGAACATTAGGACATGTTTAGACTCGGCAGGGTAATCCCACAGGTAGTCCATTTAATAGAATAAAAAGATATTTTTGAGTTTAGGTACGAGTTTATATTAGGTACTCCCGCATGGGGATAATGTTTAGTTACTTGAGTCAACATCGCGTTATAGCTTCCTATTAAGGAAGGGCACTCTACCTCCTAACGACTTTTCAGAGTCTACAAATAGCTTTAGCACTTATCTCCTAATCGGAATGTATGTGGCGGTGGTGGTAACGACACGGCTCGTTAATGTCTCCAGGGTAGTTTACCTACAGGCTGGGAGGTACAGTAGGCTGCAAAATAGCATACCTAGGGCCACCGCAAACGATAGAAGTTTTTACAAAAGTGTGTAATGATTTTAATAAAATTGTCTCAGTTTGCTCGCTCCATCGTCGACTCTGTCACGGTCATCTCTGACCTAGTGTCTAGAGTCAAGAGCGAACCCATTCCGAATTTAAAAAAAAATTGAATAAATAGGTAGGCAATCATCAATAAATTAACATTACTTAGGTAAATCTATTAAAAATGGAAATAATGGTAATATCTGACCTCTCTTAAAAAGAGCTAAAAGCAAACCTTGTTCAGTGAAATGGGTCATGAAAGCTGCTATCAATAGCAAATTTAAATGCATTTTAATACTTTCATTCATTAAGCGTTTTATAAACGAAGTCTCTTCGTTTTATAAAAGAAGGTCAGCTATAAAAATGCCTCGTCTGACAGAGGACAAAAGCTTTTAAATAACATTGCTTTTTTATGCCGCAGGGAAATAAGGAAACCAGATACTTTATAATATCCAATCGTTTGAAATGATTTCTTCCATGCTGGACTGGGAGTGGTAGAAAAACATTGAATGTGCCAGCTGCATCTCCTCACGGGCATGCTGTAAAAACCAGCTAAGGGATGCGAGGGTTTCTGTGTATTGCAATGTAGGCGATGGGCTGACAACCCGTCACTATAGCAATATACGCAATCATCTGTAATTAATAACCCTCAAAACTTGTCAGACGTGGCGAAACGACCTTTGTTTAGGTAGTTTACTCTCTGCCTACCCCATCAGGGATAAAGGCGTGATTATATGTATGTATGTTTCAAATGATTTACTTTGTCTAGCGATATGTGAACATCGCCGCATGAGAGTTGATTTTGTCATGCGCAATTCAAAGTCGCGTTATCAGTAAAATTATGTTCTATTAGTTCATATTGCACGTACTTTATCATGCACTTTTCATGTTCAAAGTGTTCGATATGTTTAAAGATTGGAAAGATTGGTTTTCTGGGGATTCCACGAAATCCTCATTTGCCAGTGACATTATCAGTGCTTCCTATTTTGTAGTAGCAATAGCAAACTATCAATAGAACAGCTGATCAAAGCCGTCGATAGCTGACTAACTAAGCAGATTATGACTGTTACACAATGCCAACTTAGTGGAATCGCTGAGGAAATGAGAAAATAATAAGCAAAGTGGGGCTTAGTGGAATGTTGCTGTTCACGAACTGAATATTGTGAAGAAATTGTTTCTTAATTACTTATAAGGCCGGCTATTTGGACTTTTTATCTTCTATTCTTCTTATGTCGTAAAGATTCGATGAACTTAATTATTTTCTTTTTATTTGTTCTTTTCTGTCGATATTCGTATCTTTTCTAATATTAAATATTCTTAGGGACCATTAGAGACAGAATAATATATTATTCTCCTATAGGGCACTAATTTGTAAACCATGTAGCACTTTGTGTTTTATGAATTTTCCAGTGGCCCTGTTGGCGTTTATTTGTATTGTAGATTAGTTTATTTTTATAATATTGTGAACGTTTATTTGCTTGAATTTCTTTATTTCATTAAATTGTGTATTTTTTTTCCAATAACGAAAGTTAAGCAATATCAAGGCCTAGGTACAATTTTTAAAATATTTTCTGATATTTCCTCGCAAAAACTCTGTAATATGATACCTTACTGAGTTTTTGCGAAAAAATACTAATTAGAGTCTGTGCGAAAAGAAAACAGGCATAGAATTGGAGGGCGCACATTTGTATTCATTAACCCTCGGCTGGTTGCGTGGGGTTTATGCCTAGTTCTTTGACCTAAAACCTCCAAAATTTAATGTAGAAGGTTACTGTTAAAGACCTGGACATAATCCTCACACGACCAAGCGACAGTTAATTTAATACAAATGCGCGCCCTCAAATTCCATGCCTGTTCTCTTTTCGCACAGACTCTATATGCATAGACACAAATTCTCATTTCGTAAGAAAGTAAACCTAAATAATGCCAAGAAAAACGAAAGCTCTTAGAAACATTTTGTTCACCCTACCAACTCAAACAAATTTTAATGACGGAGTAGGTATCAAATTTCAGTGGTACGATGATACTGAGAACTCCATTCATCTGGGGCCCCAAAGTTTGTGAGCAACGGAAATGTCACTCACTGTCGCAGACGTCGCAGTATCCAACCAAACAGACTTGCTAACAGACCAGATAAGATAGGAATCAGAAACAGCTGACTTCAAACCGCTTTGTTTCAAATTCAAAGAGTCCGAAATGTTGCTGAATGTGTTCAATTGATAGTACTGTAGTTAACCAAAACTTCAATGATTTGTATACCTAATAGGTATCTGGCAGTTTTCATTGTGTAGTTGATGTTGATACTAAAGTAGCTAAAAGAAGATTTTAATTTATCCAAAGGACATTTCGTACGTAAGATATGGGTACCTACAATAGTCTGGAATAAATTAATTACGCGTTCTTTTTACATCTAAATATTAGGTCCTTACATATGAAATTATGCCGATTCTCAATACTGGCAAATTTGAAAGAAGGGCAATTTCATATGTAAGGACCCAATAATTGTTACTACCTAACCTAGTATACAACGTGTAACAAAAAGGATATATGTGTCGTGGCCATATCGTAAAATTGCCCGTTTCATGAAATGTTCGAAAATTTCATGAAATGGTCGCATTTCATGATTTGGGCAGCTAAATTTGACCAGATCATTAAATAGTGAACATTTAACGATTTTGTCATCCATGATTGGCCATGTCGTAAAAATTCCAAACTCTGCGGTTTTTTACATTTTGCTCGGTATTTGCGTGACTTGCATAATACTCGAGTACTTTTTCATCATAATATAATCACTTTCTTCGTTTTTTAATGATAAATTATTTCCTTTTTCATTGCGAAAAAAAATATTGTTATCAATGGCCGCCATGTTGATTTATAAACAAAGCGCTTCCAGCGCCTCTATCGGTAATTGATGAAACCATTTTACGATATGATCAACATAATGTTGACCATTTGATGAAGTAGCCGCGCGTTTAGTTGACCATATCGACAAACGATTTCTTATCATTGATTTGGCCAAGGCACATCATGATATGACCAATGGATGGTGAAACATTTCATGAAATGCGATCACTTCATGAAATTGTCGAGCATTTCATGATATGGACGATTTTACGATATGGCCACGACATATGCATCGAGAGAAAGGTGTGAATCAACATATTTTTTTTTTAGTTTTTCAACCTATGTTCCTTAGGGAAAGTTGTTCAGTTTCATGGGGAGATTCACACATTTCACGATGCATAACATACCCTACATTTTGTATAATTTTTTGTCTATCTCAAAATAGGCATTTTTATTTAAGCTACCTTTGTACACTTTAATAGCGAAAATTTTCCGGCGCTAAGCTTGTAATAAATCTGTCTTACTAAAATGATTTAGTGTAGTAATCTTGTCGGTAGAGAAACTTAAATTGCGATCGACACAGCTTACCTATTTTCTTTGTTGCACAATCTATTATATATTCTGTGGCACAATAATGTATTAATATCATGGGTTAGTCTTAGTGTGATATTACACATTAAGACTAACTAACTCCGTGAACAGTTCTTCATACAAACACTTACACACGAGTACTCTAGGATCGACAGTTTCCGAGATATGGCCGTTTCAAGTTTGACAGCTGTCATCCGAAATGTAGATCTCGTCAAGATCTCGTCTCGTCTATCGATAGTATCGATACTATCGATAGGCCTATCGATATTCTAACTGATTTTCAAGGTCAACTATCGATAGTCAAACTATCGATAGTCCTGCAACACTAGATCGATAGTTTCCGAGATATGGCAACAATTTTTACATATCTGTAATGTTTCTGCTGCCATTTCTTTTAGTTTGTTTTTTAATTTCATTTCCACCAAAAAATCTGGATCAGGTACATGGTCGTGCTTTCTTACTTCTCTTTCTCGTATAATGTGCTTCTCATTAATTTTTGTCGTAGAAATTGTTACCCCACAGCAAAAATTCTTTTTTTTTTTTTGCACAGTTCCAATAATGTACCTATATCTTCCTTTTTTTTATTAAGGCAGTAATAGTACCCGGTAGGGTCAACATTTTGTTGCCTTTCCTCAATTGAATAACATCGGCACAAATTAGTTTGGTTGATTGCGGCGCAAATAATAAATGTTTCGATTTTTCAAGACAAGTGAACAAGAAAAAATCATTACAGTGTCTCCGTCAACCACAACGGTGTCATTGTCAAATTAGGCTGCCCGTTTCTTAAACTCAAAGAGAAAACATCGTGAAAATTATAACAAAACTTATTTTATAAACTATGGAAATGATACGAGTGAGTTCGAGATAGCGTGCGTCGAGATTCAGTACATTTTTTGACGTAAAAGTGCTTTCGAGATTGCATGCGTCGAGATTCCGTATTGGATTCGTTTCACCTTTCACATAGGGTAAATACGCTGGTTGTCTACTGACCTCCGGATGTTTTTCTTTTCTCCTTTTTTCGCGACGCTTATCCCTCGATACCCGTTTTGAATTAGGACATTCTGACAATGCCCTCGATTCTGGCCGCCACATTCTTAACTAATTTTAAGATAGCGCTGTCACTTTCTTTACTTTGACATAAGAACAGGATAGCAAATAAACATGTGTTTGACGTTCCTAATTTGACATAAGCTGCTTTAAATAAGAACCGAGCATAGAGCATGTTCCTTATTTACATTAAATAAGCAATCTAATGTCAAATTTAAGCAATTTAATGTCAGATTAGGAATATCAAAGTAATGTGTTTATTTGCTATCCTGTTCTTATGTCAAATATAAGAAAGTGACAGCGCTACTAAGAATTAGAATTAGTAACTGGACGACCTGAATCGAGGCCAATATGTGGGTAGTGTAACATCTAGCTGCCCGCCGCCCTGATGACATCTCGCTGGATCTTCAGTCGACCAGCGACCATGAATATTGAAACATAGTTGAAACGTCGGGATAAGGTAAATACGAGTCCAAATATGACCACCCATTTTTTATAATTTATTTTTGTTTAGTTACCTTTACTGAGTGAAAATAACTGATAAAAAAAATGTGGTCATATTTGGACTCGTATGCCGTAAAGGGTGGTCAGCAAACAAATTTTGAAACGATTGATTGGAAATTAAAATACCTCTCTGAAAAGGGACTATGTTGTTTATTTTTACCCGTTTTGATGTTTATGATCAAATAATTCATTTTGTTAATTGTATCATTTTGAAATGGCAGCTGCCAAAATAAGTATATTTTGAGGTAACAATTTTGCTGTGTATCTGATTGTTATATGGATTTTATTTGTACTAAAATTCAAGAAATATTGATTTACAGTTAAATACCATCCTAAAAATAATAGCTAGCTAAATTTCAGGGGGTTGCTATACATCATAAAAGGAATCTAAACAGCTATGTATTTCAGTCTGAAAATAAAGTAAATACAGTAAAGAAAATATGCGCAAAAAAGCAAAACATTGGCCTCGATTCGGCGTAAAGCAGATTTAACTAAATTAAAACCATACCCGTCATTTTCCGGACGGCCTAATTGACGCGCATTAATGTGTGTGTTGTGTACTATTTGTTACATGAATCACGTAAGAGTGTTTGGCAACTTATATATTTCGTAAAAACCTTTACTCTCAAACTATTGGTCGTCTAAGATCGATAGTTTCCGAGATATGGCCGTTTCTAGTATGACAGCTGTCATCCGAAATGTAGATCTCGTCAAGACCTATCATTTGTTCATACACATCACATGAGTGGTCTAGGATCGATGGTTTCCGAGATATGGCCCTTTTAATTTTGAAATGTAGATATCGCCAAGACCTTATTTTTCCATACATACGAGTGGAATTATATTTTTGTTTTACCAGCTTCATTTATTTCACGCGCTTCATTTGTATTTTCGGGCATTCATTTGTTTTTCTGACATTCATTTGTTTTTCTGGAGTTCATTTGTTTTTCACCATACTCTTAGGTTACCAAGAGTTGAGCAGAATGGAGAATATTCGACACAAGAACTTAGATTTTAGTAGTTCATACAATCAAGGGAAATCCGATACGAAAAAGTATAGCAGCTGACTCTCATCTGACTTTCACCTTTAGAAGTTAAATGTACTTTTCAAGGTGACAGTCCAATTTCCGCTATTTCGAGAAATTTCTTCTTTGAGTACCTATCTGCTGAAATGCGAATCTGCTATAATGCGAATAAAGAAAACATCCATTATAATGCACTGTACCTACCTATATTTTCATCAGATTTATGTCCACAATAAATTAACCGGATCCTAAACTCATCCTAAACTCGGATCTATCTATTAATGGCTGAAATGATCTATGGCCCAAAGTCGGCTTGATAACGAAAATTAACTAGATTTTGCTTGTATTTTTACATAAAGCCAGCTTAGGGATGTAGATGTTTTAGAATTGTCAATACTTCTGTATTCTAGTCTAGTCTACAATTGTCGAAGCCAGCGAATTTGTTATCTGCTAAAAATCATCCAGCAAAAAACACACAACTTGACAAGGAAAAATATATCTCTAAAAGCTCAGACGATCAAAGCGCCGGGAAATCCAAATGTCGCAAAACCCGAAATGCAGCATGCAAACATGTTGTCTAATATGAGGTCTTTTTGAATTATATTGCAGTAAGAATAGCTGCTTTTACGAGTACTACCTGCGTCTGTCTTTCCGAATGCTTATCTACTAGTTACCCTGCGCTAATTTCTTCTCAGTGAGAGGGAACAGACTCTTTATTTGTCAGCTAAATATATCCTTGATTTCTATCGCGCCTGATCTAAACTGGAAAGAAATCGAACCCATTTCAAATTAAATAATAATAATTTTTTTTATCTTTTATATCTCAGAAGCACCCTGTATTCTGTCTACGTGTTCCAATTTCCCTATCTTTGCATTGGATCAGGTGGCATGGCTGCGGCATGGCCGGGACTGTTAGCGAGACCGGCAACTTTAGCTGGCATTTTCGTGCGGAATAGAATTTTCCGCTTTTCAACGAAGAAGATAAGTTTAAAGTAACATGGTATTTTCTCGTGCAATTTCATTTCGTAGAATATGGGGGAAATGTTTATTTTTATACGGATTCGAAGATTTATATTTATTTTACACACATAACGCCTTGCAGGCACAACAGTGTTCGACACTTCTAAAAGACCATCTAAACCAAAAGTCTCTTTTTAGAAAAGATCTTGCATTTTAATCACACATACCAAAGTTGCAATTTTATTGAGATGGCGGTATGTCCGGTCCGTCTTTCCAAACACTCCATCCCAAGACTTGGAGAAACCTTTTCAAATATGAATGGCCTCATTCAAACTGGAAGACGTCTCTCGTATCTTTGCCTCTCGTGACCTACTTTATGTCAGTTTGGAGTACGATCACACGGGGTCTTCAGCTATGCATGCAATATTCAAAGTTCTGACGTTTGCTTGAGAAAATTTCTAGCATGGCCGTCAGAATTTTATTTTTCGTATGGTATGGTATTTATGGTTTTCTGGGATAGTTATTTGACGTTGGGAAATATATACGCGCACTATATGGATTCCACTATAACCACCTCAGCTTTATGGGCAATGAGTTTTCAATCTTGAGGTCGTGGGGTCGATTCACTCAGTCACCTCGCCATCATCTAACATTTCATAGCTATATAAGGTCTGTATACATGTGTTTTTTTTTTTATATGAATATAACAGCTGATAAGGCTTTCTGTTACTATCTACGCTAGGTCAGTTCCATTTGCGACGAATGTTAGACAATTTAATATTAACCGGCCTGAATAATGCTGCACGATATCGCCATATCCGCCATCTGGCAGCGGTCAGCAAGGCTCGGTCGGTTGGAAACCGGACCCACGACTGATAAATGACATGTCATAGACCTACATTGAGAATAGACCATGCTACCTTATATACAGGGAATAAAAAAAAAATCTGACCAAACTTAGGATGTGATCCTAACACCCATGAAACAACTTTTCCTAAGGAACGTAGGTCGAAATATGAAATAATGATTTGGCCCTCCCTTGAAAATGGTGTCAGCGGCTTCAGTTAGCGAGGATCACACACCAATCTGGTCAGCAATTTTTTTTACGCCCAGTATAAAGGCAAATTGGGTAGCATTTTCTCGTATTTGCTCTTAAAAGTATTTCTTGATATCTCTAGTTTTTACCTAACTCTAGGTACCTGCTTCATATTTTCCAACTCAAAATTGCACAATTACCCATTTCTTCACTGAGTGACACGTTACCGCAGCAACGGCCGGCCACACTCGAAACTCAAGTGTTTGTGAATAAAAGGCAGCTCGACTTTCGGTATCTACTCCAAGATAGGTCTGTGAATGACATGTTACCCGGGCAATCCGGGCATGTTCTGACCGGATATGACCTTTCACGGATGAACGCGGCAGTACCTACAGCTATCTGTGTGCGATTGTGTCAGAAATCAGGGTAAATTCTATTATCTTAGCTTATTATTACGTTATGGCCCATTTATTTAGGCGATTTGGTTTGAACAGATATTATTCTAGACTTAAAGCGTTTAGTTTGGATTCATTGACCTTTACAGTAATGAATATATTAGGTAGGTTTACGGTGTGTAAGGGACAGCTTCCCACAAACTGATAGGGGTTGTCAGTCAACGAAACTGAACAACATAACTAATTAAAAAAAAAAACTTTGCCATACAAAATTATCACCTCGATCAGACAATTTGTATAGAAAATCAATTTCTTTTTCCATTTCCTAAAAGAATTTCCTGGTGAAAGTTATTCAGTTTCGTTGACTGAGCAACCCCTATCAGTTTACGGAAAGCTGTCCCTTACACCCGGTATATTCTTATGTTTATTCCATTTCTTTATTCAGTAAAGAGAGTATATTGTAAAATAACAACGCCTGTCTTCTAATTTCTGTCTATTGAATTAACCTCTATTAAACCACAGTATAATTCAATAGTCTGATGTTCTGATTTATTATAAGAACTGCGATTAAACACTACCTTTCCGCTCTTTGCGGCGTGGGGGATATAGATTGGATTTCAGTTAGAATTTATGAGGATTATTTATCCTTTTACTGAACTACTAGTGATTATTGATTGTATTAGTGCCATAATCATGAGCCTATTAGGATAAATGTAAAATCGATAACCATATACAATAAATACTTCCATGCTGGACTGGGAGCGATAGAAAAACATAGAATGTGCCAGCTGCATCTCCTCCCGGGCATGCTGTAAAAACCAGTTATAATAATATAATAATAATAATAATGTTTATTTCAAAAGACAGGCAATGGACAATTTTACAACTGATAACTTAAAATAGGCTACATATTTATTTTATTGTAATAATTTACATTTCCTGTTATCAAGAAACAGATTAACAAAAACTTTCACACTAGGCTAGGCCTGTCCTGTGAAAGTTTTTAACTAAAGGAGTATCAATAAATTTATAATTGCATAAATGCGAGCTCAGCTCAGTAAGCCGTAAAATAACTGTTATCAGTAGGTATAATAGCTACCTTAAATTATAATTTGAAACAATTTTTCCGTTTGTGTATAGGTCCATAGTTAAGGGATTTGAGGGTTACAGTATATTGTAATTTAGGCGATGGGCTGACAACCTGTCACTACAGATCTATCTTAAACAACCCTCAAAACTTGTCAAACGTTGCGGAACGACCTTTGTTTAGGTCCGTTCAAGTGTAGCCACCCACTTTGGTGAATTAAAAATTATCGCAATAATTATCGCGCTAATGGGCATCAGACGTTAGCCGCTAGTGTGGCCCCAGCATAAAGGAGTCTTCGATTATCTTACGTCTATAAAACAAAGTTCTTATAAACTTTAAATAAAACTAAAAACTATGAACTTTTGAAATCTTCGTCGATCGCTAAAAGGTAGATTCCACAGAGCTGCTGTAAGAGATTTAAATAAATGTATGTTGTTTTTTGTTGTAGGTATATGAGCGTGGCCATGCTACATTTCAACCAAATCTCCTAGATAGATAGATAGATAGATAAAAAGTTTATTGCATAGAAAACAACACACATGTAACAAAATGAAAGGTAGAATCAAAGTAACAAACAAAACATATGGAGACTAAAACTAAGTTAAATGTCTACCTACAAACTGCCGCATGTGTGCTGAAGCGATGCAGAGGGTCAAAGCTCGGTGTATTATTGCTCAAAAAGAGCAACACTGCTTTTCAGCTCTCACCCATAGAAGTGACGTGGGTCCCTGAATAATTGTAAAAAAAGAACAACAAAAAAGATCCAAGCTGCTTTTTAACATTTACAACTACCTACGTCAAGATATCCTCCTAATATCAGATCCAGCATGGTGGCGTTGACATTGACAACGATGTCCTATATTGTTCGGAAATAATAGGATTGTTCATAATTGATGTGTTCGGTAAGCTGCGGGCCGCCGTTCACTTTCGCGAAAGGAAATCAGCTTACGGCTTACGACGCTGTCTGCTCGTTACCCGATACTGCAAGCCGCTTTATTACGTAACAAGGGTAAACTTACCACTCAACTCATATCAATAAAGTCTTTTTGTATCCAATTTTCAATTATGGTATGACTAGAAATTATGTTGAAGCTGGTTACTGTAATTAATTTGTTAGATCATAATTAATACGTAGGTAGTACAACTAGTACTGAAAGTGGCCGCATAAAATATCTCCCAAGTTTACATCAAAAATCTAAATAAAACATCTACAGCTAAAAATATACCCATACTTATAATAGAATCTTATTTTCAGATCATAACAGAAAGCCGCTGCTTGGTCCTGTCAGCTGACACCCGCAGCGTGATGGAGTCGTGGGCGGGGGCGATACAGGGTGCCCTGCACCGGGGCGCCGACGTGGCAGACCTGGTCGCCAGGCTGTCATCAGGAGACCATCACTGGTGAGTGGCAGATGGAGTCATATACCCTGTCAGCTAACACCCGCAGCCAGATAGAGTCGTGGGCGATACAGGTGCCCTGCACCGGGGCGCCGACGTGGCAGACCTGGTCGCCAGGCTGTCATCAGGAGACCATCACTGGTGAGTGGCAGATGGAGTCATATACCCTGTCAGCTAACACCCGCAGCCAGATAGAGTCGTGGGCGATACAGGGTGCCCTGCACCGGGGCGCCGACGTGGCAGACCTGGTCGCCAGGCTGTCATCAGGAGACCATCACTGGTGAGTGGCAGATGGAGTCATATACCCTGTCAGCTAACACCCGCAGCCAGATAGAGTCGTGGGCGATACAGGGTGCCCTGCACCGGGGCGCCGACGTGGCAGACCTGGTCGCCAGGCTGTCATCAGGAGACCATCACTGGTGAGTGGCAGATGGAGTCATATACCCTGTCAGCTAACACCCGCAGCCAGATAGAGTCGTGGGCGATACAGGGTGCCCTGCACCGGGGCGCCGACGTGGCAGACCTGGTCGCCAGGCTGTCATCAGGAGACCATCACTGGTGAGTGGCAGATGGAGTCATATACCCTGTCAGCTAACACCCGCAGCCAGATAGAGTCGTGGGCGATACAGGGTGCCCTGCACCGGGGCGCCGACGTGGCAGACCTGGTCGCCAGGCTGTCATCAGGAAACCATCACTGGTGAGTGGCAGATGGAGTCATATACCCTGTCAGCTGACACCCGCAGCGTGATAGAGTCGTGGGCGATACAGGGCGCCCTGCACCGAAAAATGCTGAGCTTGCATTCTGTGAAAACCAAGAAGGGGGGCCATAATCGTCCTGTTTTCCAGTACATTAACAACGCAGACAGTTCAAAATGTACGTGACTATGGCTGCTCTCCGTGCCTACAGAAAAGGATCGCTGCTTTTTTTTTTGTTTCAGGACATTAAACATGCCGAGGGTCTAGTCTAGGTTGCTTTTTAAATTTATGGTGTCATGTCATGCGTTGCTGGGTAGGTATTCAAACTGCTGTTTTTTCTATTCGAGAAGTTTCTTACTGTGGAATAAATCTTAGGAATAGTCAGACTAGAAGAGTCTGAATTCAACATTCGCGGAACTCATTTTATAATGATGATAAAGGCAGAGTCCCTGTGAACAAATAATCTAAGCCTGTGAATATGAAAACTGAGACTGCTCGCGCTAAGTGAAATACCCTTAATCAGGGCCAGCAGACTTTTAGATTGCCGTTATGTAAAAAATCTAATTAGTATATATTATCCTTTCTGTACAGGTATGCTGCGACCCACGCTCGGCCCACCTTCTGCAACGTGTGCCGCGAGCCGCTCGGCGCGCTCGGCACCGCGCACGCGCTCGCCTGCGAGCTGTGCAAGTTCAAGGCGCACAAGCGATGCGCGTCCCGAGCACCGCCATCTTGCAAGTGGAGCACGCTCGCCTCGCTCGGCCCGCATCTAGTCGAGGACACTGAAGGAGTGAGTTGTTGTGTTTATAATATTATCAGTATGAGCTGTGCAAGTTGAAGGCGCACAAGCGGTGCTATCCAACAGATTACCTATAAGTTGAGGACCGACAGAGCAGACGGGTTCTAGAATGGGAAAAGCACATTACTAATGCCCCGCAGCCAGATGGACCGGCCTATCATTGGTGGTTGGTACTTGGTAGGTACCTAATAGATGAGAAGAACCGAACACCGGTCTCAGTGACGGGCTTCGGGATTAACTACCGACGAGTTTGTCCACAGTGTCCAGCAGTTATTTGACTGGTGACTGCAAGAAGAGATAAAAAAAATCAAAATCAGTACAAAACAGAAAGCCAACGATTCGACACATTATTGTGTCATACAAATAGATTGTCCCTTTAAATAAAGAGTCTAATGTGATTTTGTTATGCTTATCAGTTTTTTTCCAGGAGCAAGAAGTAGGTACAATCAATATTTATTAGATTGAGTGGATTAGGGTCGAAAACGCTTCAATCAAAGGGCATTGTGTTGAGTGGATTGAGCAAATACTTTTATCCCTTTTTCACTTCATTATGCTAATAGTCAAATTTTCCAGGGATTTCTTGAACCAAATTTTAAATATTTACAATCTACTGGGCTTTTACTTGATTATTTTTATCACATAGATTCATACATAAAGTTACGCCTGTATCCCTTACGGGGAAGGCAGAGCGTTAAAAGCCTCGTAAAAGGCGCCCACGCCATGTCTGACAAAAAAATTAAGGCAATTTTAGAATATTATCATCATCAGCAATGAGCAAGAGCATATTATTATCATTAGATTTTTATTAGCAAAAAGATATCGTTTACAGCAGATCTGCGCATTTAGACTGCTCAGAAAGACATCTGAGCATTTAGTACATTATTATCTTTTCATACCTATAGATAGCTACTCACTTTAATATATGGCTCAAAATATAGACCATAAGATTGAAACGACTTGTACATAACTGACTCTAGAAAAAAAAACGCTGTTTGAATTTCAAAAGCCCCATTAAAGTTTATTGAAAAACCAAAGTTTAAACCACAGTGTGTAGGAAAATCCTCTGAAATCGCTGGCTAGCTGTACGAGAGTATTTGGGTTCTATGATACTTGGAGATGTTTATTGTGATTGATTACGATAATTTAATTATACACCCTTAAAATTACAATACAATACACACCAAAAGCCTCTAAAACCTTCACACGCTTTATACTGACTTTTAGTATGTCCGGAAAGAGATACAAGCTAATAGGTGTACTTTAAAAGGCACAAGTATCGCAGAAAGTATAAGTACAGCAAGTAGATTACGTATCTAGATCGCCTGGTCACGTTCAGGCTAACGAGCCCGCGGGAACCGGCGGCGCCTATAGAGAAGGATATAAAGACACCTATTCAGGAACCCCTATTCAATGGAGATAGTTATTTTTATTGTGTGTTTTGTATGTGTTGGGTAACTTGGGAATTACGTGAGATTTGGAATTCTACGAACTTGATAGTTTGTTTACTTCGATGTGTTATATAAGTTAGTTCGTAATCGTGTAGGTTTCGTTAGATCAATGGTTAATTAACCCTTTCAGAAATAATATATAGAAGTATAGTTTTAGTTTGTACAAATCAAATATCCTAAAATGCATATTGCTTCACGCTACACAACATATACAGTTCTAGCTAAGTAAAATAAGATGTACACAAATAAAACGAAGATGCCGCTGATCAAGGAGGTTTTCTTTTACATGAAAAAAAAAACAAATTTTTCTTCTAGCCATCGATTGGCCCTGTAGCTTCCTAACGCG
>JARACY010001737.1:0-52867 GCA_029255725.1 Scrobipalpa atriplicella | reverse complement strand
ACTGATGCCGCTGCGCCAGAATGGCAAAGAGTCCCAAGCAGAAAACGTCCGAAACCTTCCCGTACACCTACTCCAGAAAGAATTCAAACCTCAAACAGATTTGATGGATTACATGTTGGCTCTGATGAAAACCAAAACCAAGAGAAACCAACAATGATAAACAAACCACCACCTATTGTCCTATATGGTGTTGAGGATGTAAACGGGCTGACCGAACTTCTGGAAAAAGCAACAAATAAATCAAATTTCACCTACAAAATCGTCAACAGAAACCAACTTAGAATAAGCAGCTCTGATGTGGATGTGTACAAAAAACTCATGAATATAGTCCGTGAAAATAATCTTATTGGTCACACTTTTAACCGGAAAGATCAGAAGCTCTTTAGAATTGTGATAAAAAACCTACATCACACCACACCGCACAATGCCATCAAGGAGGCTATAGAGGCCACAGGAAATACTATAGTTGGTGAAATAATCAATGTTAAGTTTGGTAAAGAGAAAAAACCAACTTCAACATTCTTTGTAAATCTCAAACCTAGCTCCAACAACAAAGCAGCTAAAGAAATTAAGTTCATATATCACCAGTCTGTGATAATTGAAGACCCTAAAAAGAAAACCGGAATTGTACAATGTCAGAGATGTCAGCAGTACGGACACACCAAAAACTACTGTATGCGACCTTACCGTTGTGTTAAATGCGCCCAACCCCACAAAACCTCTGAATGCCCAAAAAAAGATAGGAACACTCCAGCTGAGTGTGCCCTTTGTCAAGGACCGCATCCTGCAAACTACAAAGGCTGTGAAGTATACAGAGAAATACTAGCCAGGAAAACAGCTCGAAAACCAATATTTAAGGAAGTTAATCAAGTACCACCTAAACCCGAATTAAACCCTAAACCAGCCATTGTGCAGCCAACAAGAGAGAGTCACAGAAATAAATTTACATATGCAGATATCGTACAACAAAAAAACAATACAAATGAAGATCTGGCTGAAGACAACCAGAGCACCATTGAAAAACTATTGATAAAACAGTCAGAAAAATTTGACTTAATCCTACAACAAATGAGTACTCTCTTAAGTCTCATTACCGCACTGCTTACCGCTCAGTCAAAATGACTACACTCAAGATTGCCGCATGGAACATCGGTGGTCTAGCACCCAAAAAACTAGAAGTAGAAACTTTCTTACATTTACATAATATTGATATCTTATTGATATCAGAGAGCCACTTTACAGCTAAAAGCAATTTTATTATAAAGAACTACATTACATATAACACAAATCATCCCGATGGGACCGGTCATGCCGGTACAGCAATATTAATTAAATCCTCAATAAAACATCACGAGTGCGAAGAATTTAAAACCAACCACATTCAAGCAACTACCATCGCTATTGAAGATAAAAACGGCCACTTCAATGTTTCTTCAGTATACTGTCCACCAAAGCCCAAAATCTGTGAAGCTCAGTTTACACAATATCTTGGCAGTCTTGGTGGAAGATTCATTGCCGGTGGAGACTGGAATTCCAAACACGTTTACTGGGGGTCCCGTCTGACAACAACAAGAGGGAGAGAGCTCAAAAAAAGTTTGGATAAAAACCATCTCTCAGTACATGCAACACCAGAACCAACGCACTGGCCTTCAGATCATAACAGACTCCCTGATCTTATAGACTTTTTTATTACAAAAGGCCTTGGCAGATTATTCTTCGACATAGAATCCTGTCTGGACAGTTCCACAAATCATATCCCTCTTATTTTAACAGTAAGCACGACGGTACTCAAAAAAGAAAATATTCCGCGTCTATACAATAAATTAACAGACTGGGACTCGTTCCGAGAAATAATAGATAACAGCCTCAAAATGAAGGTAGCTTTAAAAAACACCGAAGACGTAGAAGACGCTACTATACACCTCACAAGAACTATCCAAATGGCTTGCTGGCAATGCACTCCAGAAATTATACCAAAATCAAACCAACCTAATGTCTCAATGGAAGTAAAAGAAAAAATTCTAGAAAAAAGAAGACTACGTAGAGTATGGCATACCAGTAGACACAATGCTGACAAAAAAGCGCTTAACAAGGCCATAATAGACCTTAAAGAAACAATTGCAAAGGCGAGTGAAGATACCTTGGAAGCACACATGCAATCACTCAGTGCTACCCATGTCACTAATTACTCTCTTTGGAAAGCACTCCCTCAGAACAACCAGCCAGTAAAACCTAAACCTCCTATAAGACTTCCCGACAACAAGTGGGCGAGAACCGAATCTGCGAAAGCACAAGTATTTGCAAATCACCTCGAATCAGTCTTTAAGCCCAACAGTGTCCAAGATGAAGCTGGCGAAACCGAAATAGATGAAATCCTTGGGCAAGACTTTCAGCTTGACCTACCTATCAAACATGTTACACCTGGAGAAATACGGAATGCTATAAAAAAATTGGCCAACAATAAAGCACCTGGGTTTGATCTTATAGATAAAAGGGTATTACAAGAACTCCCGAGAAAAGGCATAGTTTATCTAACAATGTTGTTCAATGGCATCATACGGACAGGCTGCTTTCCTTCATTATGGAAAGTGTCACAAATTATAATGATACACAAAGCAGGGAAGCCAGTGCATGATGTGAAATCCTACAGACCAATTAGTCTGCTGCCCGTCGTCTCTAAACTCTTCGAAAGAATCCTACTGCGCAGGCTGCTGACAGTTCTTAAGAAAAGATCAGTAATACCAGACCACCAGTTTGGGTTCCGGCAAGAACATGCAACAACTGAACAAGTGCACAGGGTATGCAAAGAAATTAGAAGGGCAATGGAAAAGAAACAGTACTGCTCAGCTGCTTTTCTGGATGTACAGCAGGCATTCGATAGAGTGTGGCATAAAGGCCTACTCTGCAAAATTAAATGTTTCCTACCTCACTCATTTTATGATGTCTTGAAATCATATCTAAGTGACAGGATTTTCCAAGTTAAAGAAGGCGATGCTACATCGTGCTTTCACCCCATAGAAGCCGGGGTACCTCAGGGTTCAGTTCTTGGACCGGTCCTATACACGATTTATACTGCAGACCTCCCTTCGGGTGATGACGTCACTGTTGCAACCTATGCAGATGACACTGCAATACTCGCAAGCAGAGAATGTCCTGAAGAGGCATCAAGAGCTCTACAGAAGACCTTAAATGACATCGAGTTGTGGCTTCAAAAATGGCGAATCAATGCCAGTGCATCAAAATCAGTACAGGTTACATTTACCTTGAGAAGAGGGAATTGCCCGCCGGTGACGCTTGGCTCCAACCAATTACCCCATGAAGACTCTGTGAGATACCTTGGAATGCACCTGGACCGTAGACTAACCTGGAACCCTCATATCAAAGCCAAGAGAGATCAAATAAATATGAAATACAGGGACTTGCAGTGGCTCCTTGGTAGAAACTCGAAACTATCACTGGACAATAAGCTGCTAATTTATAATTCAGTTTTAAAACCAATCTGGTGTTATGGTATCCAACTATGGGGCTTCGCCTGTAACTCAAACATCACAATAATTCAAAGAGCCCAAAACTACATCCTGAAACAGTTAAGCGATGCTCCCTGGTTCATAACCAATAATGAAGTCCACACAAACTTAGGAGTGGCGACAGTAAAGGAGGAAGTAGAAGCTTGCTGCACCAAATATAACGCCAGAATGGCCGTACATCCAAACAAACTGGCAGTGCAACTCATAGAACCCGAGAGTGGGCGACGTCTGAAACGACGCAAGATCCAAGACTACTAAATGAGATGAGGCAGCCTCGATGGAGGGTGACTCTACACGCTAACTACCGCACACCACATCTGCTCATAGTTGATGGACTGATTGCAGATTAAAATGGAACATAAAAAAAAAAAAAAAAAATAATAATTATAGCACGAGAGGAAGGCGCAGCTGTGGGAATCGTCATAAATACCTACCGATTCTTGTATTTTTTTTTTTTGTGTTGGATTTTTTTTATTTTTATAGGCTCCTTTTACGTTACTGAAACACCCTCTAAGCTATAGCACGCAATAAAATTAAAACTGTATATTATTACAAAGACACCATTTTGATCATCAGATCACATTCTAAAAACAATCACACAGACCATCCTAACACTTTCAATTAAGATTGATTATTTCCCAACACAGGAGACAAAGAGGGTGGGTTCATAGACGACCAGCTGTTTGTGGACCTGGTGCATGCCCTCATGACCTACCAGACCAAGGATGAGGTAGCTGAGGAAAGGAGGGACCGGGAGGCCAGGAAATCTAAAGATGATAGAGAGGTGAGGGCAAAGCATCATCCCAATGAGGCAGATGAAGGGATATTTTTAGGAAACCAGCTGAAACATTACCTGTAAAATAATAAAAATTTAACATTTGTATTGTGCTTGCTAAGTGGTTTATCAGGATTTGTATCCCAATAAGGAAGGGTCCATCCAGCAGTGGTTTAGTGCATTTATTTTAAAAGTGAAATACATTCAAGTATACGAAATATAATATGTATGAAATACACTAAAGCGTCATTTCACGAACGTTTACGTAACTGTAAAAACGAAATTGTCGAGTCCATATTCCTGACTGTGTATATGTATGACAATAGCTTTAATAGCCATAATGACAAATAATGATGTGGGGTCTCGCTAATCTGACATTAAATTAAATTAAATTATTTAATCTTGAATTAACTATATACATTCTTGTAATTGTACTGTATTTTTATGGGAGTTTGTACCCGAAATAAAAGATTTTTATTTTATTTTATTTATTTTATTGGAGTCTTTTGATATCAAACTAAGAACTAACTTATAAAAATTAATTAAATCCTTACTTTTTTACAGAAAGAAGCTTTGAAAGACAAAGAACAAAAAGAAAAAGACAAGGACAGTAAAGATAAGGATAAAATGAAAGAAGAGAGCAAGGAAGGAGAGAAGAAGCTCCTCCACGAGAAGCAGTTCCCCATCTTCACCATATTCCAGGCCATCTCCACACAGTTCCCCGACAAGGGGACTGCTCAGGAACTCAGGGAGAAGTAAGTTTTCAGTTAATATTTAATAGTTTTGTTCTTGAATCTTTTTAGGTTGAGCATAGAGTAACACACTGTCAAGTGTTTGACGTGGAACACCACCCGTTGGAAGGTTTTTCCAGCTAATTGTTATTCTAGTAGTCTGTCACCAATAAAGACATGCCCAGGGAATGCTCTCGGCTTGAGCTATCTGGCGGCACTGTGTGTGTTTTTTAGAGGTCTTTATATGGAATTGTTTTACTAAGCAGCCCAACTGCAGTTCACTTTGAATGTCTGTGCAAAGGGATACTTCAGTGTTATTTATTTTCAGGTACATCGAACTGACGTCCCGCTCAGATCCCAATGCGTTACCTCCAGAATGTACTCCAAACATTGACGGTCCCCATGCGGAGTCAGTGTCACGTGACCAGACCATGCACTCCTTCCACACGCTGTTCTGCCGACGTTGCTTCAAGTACGACTGCTTCCTGCATCGTAAGTACACTAGAAGTATTGTGGATTCAGATCTAGGCCAGACATGAAAGAGACTAGTCAACGATGTAACAAGTTCATACAGAAATCTGAAATGGTACTATGATTCCCTCACAACGATAGAACTCAGCAAACGGATTGGTGCTGGATTTCGGTGGGAGTTATAATCATAAACTAGGCATAACATGGAGTCTTTAACGCGTAGTATAAATGCGATCATTCAACAGGACTTAGCCTAGTGCAAGCCTTGCCGTTAGTCGTGCGTGTAATGCTTGTTAAATCCCATACTATACTTTACTAAGGGAATTACTCTGCATTTGCGAAAGATATTGCAAAAAGGTTTTA
The DNA here is from genome assembly GCA_029255725.1 of Scrobipalpa atriplicella. Taxonomy (NCBI): domain Eukaryota; kingdom Metazoa; phylum Arthropoda; class Insecta; order Lepidoptera; family Gelechiidae; genus Scrobipalpa; species Scrobipalpa atriplicella. Next base: position 47,000 of record JARACY010001737.1, on the reverse strand, counting down.
TGTAGTTTTGAACTTTATATAATGATTTTAAATAAGTATTTCCTTAGTCTATGTAATTAATGTGTTGTTTACTAAATAGCACGATTTATTATATGAAACAAGTACTGGAATGTAACTGATAATTAGTATATTGTTTGAATATTGTGTATGTGATCGGTTCTTATTCTGTTTGGCTGACAGGAAGTCAGGCGGCAGGTAAGGCCGTGTATAATTATCATATTGTTATGCTTTCCTTTATTATCATTTGCTTGTATTTATTTATATCATCTCATCTCATATTCAATATTCATACTTATAAATGGTCCTGTTATACAGTGTAGTTTTATATCCATTATCATTTCATTCATTATCTATTATTTATTATTCTTCGATTATCATAGCCATACATTTATAATGCAATAGCTTAATGTTTCATAATCATAACTTGTATGTGTATATTATTTTAAATATATAAAATAATCATCTTTTCCATTAATTATACTCCGTTTTTTTTAAAGTTGCGTTATCGATACCATCGTATTTTGCGGCCCGTAAATAGCTTTTTCTTTGCAACTTACTTAGCAGAGGTTCAAATTTCGGAAACGCAGACAATAACCTTGTACAAGCTTACGTTTTTCGGTTGACTTTCTTTAAAGTAGAAAAGATAAAGCAGTTTATGGGGCGCAAAACAAGTTGGTATCGATAACGCAACGTTAAAAAAAAGGAGTATAAATGCATTAGTTTGTGGGGTATTTACACTCAAATACACATCGAAATTAAACAGTCATATCACAAATATAAAAATTATCCCATAAATTAGTGCTTTTCATTATCATTTACGATATACATCTGTTTTAAACATGTCATACATCCTTATTTATTTTGCATACACACACACACTTGAAGTAATAGTGCCTGTAATACATAACCAGGTCTGCAGGCGTGTCACCCGCGACCCAATCTCACCAAACGCAAGGGACCAGATCTGAAGCCGTTCTCGGAGCCCTGCGGACCTAACTGCTACATGCTTCTGGTGAGTTACAATTAAAATGTTATGATAGTGTGAATAAAGAATTTGAGGAGTATAAAGAGATACAAAGACATTTACATCCTAGAAAATGAATAAAAAAGTGGTCTCTTTTATGATTCCAAAATATATACAATAGATGGTATTCCAACCGCTAAATAAATGTAGATTTCATTCTATTCGAAAATAAGGAGATTGGCGGAGGCACTCCGTGTCTCTAGTACGTCCTTATTCTTACGTAAGTAAGGCCCGTATTTATAATCAGCTCTCAAGAGTGACAGCGAGTGTGAGTTTGAATCAGAAATGTCATTTCAGTACAAAACGGCCTGTCAAATCTACACTTAATATCGCTCTCAAACTTGAGATCGCTTTATAAATACGAGCCTAAGTTGCCTGGATTCACAATTAATTTTGATTGGTTTAGTATTGCCGCTGATGGTTGTATTGATCAAACACCTTGTATTGTAGGAAGGTATGAAAGAGAAGTTGGCTCGTGAGAAGGCGGCCGGGGAGGAGGACAAGAGCAAAGCACACGCGATGGATTCACCCAACGATGCTTCCTCGGAAGACAGCAATGACAGCAACCGGTTCCAGAAAGGTAATGCATTGTCTTGTCCATATTTGAATAAAAGTTCGTGGAACCCTACCAAACAAACTTAACCTTTCTGACATACTATCAATTTAAACAATATTAGAAATACCAAATCAAAAATTTCATCCGCCGACAGGATTTGAACCCGCGTCTTTGGAAAACCGGCTCAACGCTCTTAACCAATTATGCTACGGCGGCTTAGCTGTGAGCGGTGAAATTAATGATCTGCTATTTCTTACTCGTCACGTCGTTTTCCAAAGACGCGGGTTCAAATCCTGTTGGCGGATGAAATTTTTAATTTGTTATTTCTAATATTATTTAGAAATGAGTGCAAAAAAAATCTATAAAAAAAAATACTATCAATTTGTTTTAAATAGGTGGTCTCCTAATTTGATCCCCCTAGTCAATTTATCTAATTTCTTCTGTATAAATTGATTAACTAAACTAGAAATACACAAATTTAATAAAAATAAATTATGAGAATTGTCCGATCCTTTTTAATTTATATTTAATAAATTTATCTGTATTAATTATCTCAGGCAGCAACAGCAACTCCAGCTTCAGCAACTGGAGCTCTAACGCCGCACGACGCGACACCGACCGACCTGCATACAACGCGCTCGGTATGTATAACCATGGACGAATGAAACAAAGAGGACTGATAACCTCCCTTATAAACTGCGTACACCGCTACTTAGCAGTGCCATCTATTGACATCAATAGTGTGATTGAGTAACAAATATACATACTTTCGAATTGATAATTATTAAAATCAAAAACTGCCTTCGATCATAATTCTTTACTATGACACCAAACAAAACCAAAACATCAAAGTCATATATCAAAAAAAATGGCTAAGCTGCCAGTTACCAACAATAATTAATTTAATATTGTGTAACCCCAGGGCTGACTGTGAGTGAGTCTGACGTGGAATCAGAGTGGACGGGATCTGATCAGTCGTTGTTCCGAGCTCTACACAAAGTGTTCGCCAACAACTACTGCGCCATCGCACAACTCATGCTGTCCAAGACTTGCCAGCAGGTCAGTATATTATGTCATATAAATTATAGTCATATTATTTAAATCCTCCAAATTGATCTGTACACGTGTTTTCTTTCTTTTCTTAAACATTGATAGGGATTGCTTAATCGGGGAAACAGAAAATGATCGATAAGATAATTTAATTTGTACGGGTAGCAATTTTTTTTTTTGAAATTTTCAGATGAATTATTGTGTGAAAGTTGTGCAATTTCGTTGATTAGCAACTTCTTTCAGTTTTTGCGACAGTGGCCTCGATTCACGCCGATCAATTACTAATTCTAATTCTTAGTAGCGCTGTCACTTTCTTATATTTGACATAAGAACAGGATAGCAAATAAACACATGACATTGACATTCCTAATCTGACATAGGACTGCTTAAATTAAGTAAAATTAATGAGTACGCTCTATGGTCATTCCTTATTTAAAGCGCCGTACGTAAAATTAGGAATGTCAAAGTCACGTGTTTGTTTGCTATCCTGTTCTTATGTCAAATTTAAGAAAGTGACAGCGCTACTAAGAATAAGAATTAGTAATAGTGCGTACTGAATTAGCACCATTGTCTCTTACCTTTTCAATCATCCATCATCGTTTTATTCTTGTCTAAATGACTTCAGGTGTACACATACTGGATAAAGACAGGTCAAGAAGAATGTGGTATAGAAGCAGAACACACTCCGCCAAGGAAGAAGAAGAAGAAGCATCGTCTGTGGTCCGTACACTGCAGGAAGATACAACTCAAGAAGGACTCCAGCAGCCATCATGTGTGAGTTATTCATTATTATACAACGTGTAACAGAAAGGGTATATGCATCGAGAAATGTGTGAATCTACCCATGAAACTGAACAACTTTCCCTAGGAACATAGGTCGAAATACGAAAAAAAAATTACTTCCCATAGTAAATGCACTATCAGCTGATGCATTTTGTATTATAAGGTAATTTTTTTTTCATTTTTCGACTTATGTTCCTTAGGGAAAGTTGTTCAGTTTCATGGGTAGATTCACACATTTCTCGATGCATATACCCTTTCTGTTATAGTACGGCGGTTAAGGATCAAAATCAGGACAAAGCTTGCACTTTCGCGTGATGGGTTGAATTGGTCTCAGACTAGTTGTACACATCCTAAGGTAACTTTTGAGATATGTTGCCCTGGTGGGTACACTCTATGGGTCTGCAGGCAGGGTTGGTTAGGTTACTATAGGAGCAATTACAGTATTTCAATGATATAGGAGTGGTGCTAGAACAAAGTTTGGAGCACACCCTGGTCAAATTCACATTGTGGTGAAAAAAATCCAAAATGGCGGATAACAAAATGGCCGCCATACAAAATAAAAAGTCGAATATCTCCTAAACGATAAGAGATAGGTGGAGAGTGCTCGAATAAATGTTATAGGGAATGATAGTGGGTAACTTCTGGCGATCACGCAAATCCAAGATGGCGGATCCAAAATGGCGCCTGATATAAAAAATGCTCCGATCTGGCTGAAATTTGGCTGGTGAGAGGTTATTGAAGTACTAATTCAATTGGAAAACGGTGAATTTGAAAAACGAACTATCAATATCGAATTAGTACTTCAATGACATCTCACCAACCAAATTACAGCCTGATCGGAGCATTTTTTTATCAGGCGCCATTTTGGATCCGCCATCTTGGATTTTCGTGATCACCGGCGGTTACCTACTATCATTTCCTATAACATTTACTCGAGCACTCTCCATCTATCTCTCATCGTTTAGGAGATATTCGACTTTTTATTTTGTATGGCGGCCATCTTGTTTTCCGCCATTTTGGATTTTTTTCACCGCGATGTGAATTTGACCAGGGTGTGCTCCAAACTTTGTTCGAGCATCACTCCTATATCATTGAAATACTGTAATTGCTCCTATATAGTAACCTAACCGACCCTGCCTGCAGACCCATAGAGTGTACCCACCAGGGCAACATATCTCAAAAGTTACCTTAGGATGTGTACAACCAGTCTGAGACCCATTCATCCCATCACGCCAGTTTGCAAACTTTTCCGGCTAACCGCCGTACTATTACACGTTGTAGATTTAAAGAGCGTATATTTCTTTTAAGCACATTCTAGTCTTTGGATTTCATATTTCCTAGTAGAATTTAGTATCTATAAAGTTAGTAACTAATAAATAAATAAATAATAAAAAAAATAAAAGCATTTATACTTATTAGTCCGTAATTAAAATTTCATGTAAACATTATTTTTATTTTTTTATGAAATAATAGTACATTGTTTAACGAGTGGAGAACATGACCGATTCCCACGAGGGTGTAGTTTGAGGCCCGAAGCGTAGCTGAGGGCCTCAATACACACGAGTTGGGAATCGCATTTTCTTCCGAGTTATACATAGTGCTTTATACTACACCTATGAGGAAAATATAATTAAAAATCCTTGTAAAATAAAGAATGATATCACTTACATGAGAAGATATCTTAAGAACATTTGAAGTGTCATCATCCATTCGAACAGAACACAAACAAACAAAACACATAATAAATACAATTACACATTACATCGAAAACACTAAAAACCTTATTTACATTGAATAAGTCAAATAAATCAAAGAACAGAAAAGAATTCGCGCGGACATGTTGATTTTACCATATTTTTTACTTAAAAATATAAAAGAGGCAAATGAAGCTAAGCACATACTGCCAAAAATGTAAGTGGCCAGTATCATTTTGTGGGCTTCGAGATACAAACTTTTTGTGTTTTGGCATCCGCCTGTTTCTAGTTTTGAATTATGAATTTTAAAAAAAAATTAAGGAGGGGAGAAAATACTTTCTCCCCTAGGGGAGAAAGTAAATCCCATATATTTTTGCCGCCCGCATATTCGTTCGCTTGGATTTACGTACTTTCTTCCCTTTTTTCAAGTAAGAACTAATATACTTTCCGAATAGGTGTAGTATAAAAATTATTATTATATTATTATTTGTAGCGATAAATAGCGCCATAGTATACAAGTTCTAAACATGTCCGCTCAGACTTCAGTCCTCTAGTTACAACAAAGACTTGCTCGGGCCAAGCAAGTAGCTACGTTTTACCCATCAACCTAAACATTTAATTCCCAAAAATATTTATGAAAGATGTTCAGTTTCGTAACTTGAACAATTCCTTTAAGTTTGCGCATTGTATAGCAATAACCGTGTGCATTGTTTGTTGTATAGTTTCAACTACACGCCATGCGACCATCCGAACCAGCCTTGTGACAGCATGTGTCCGTGTCTACAGTCACAGAACTTCTGCGAGAAGTTCTGCCAGTGCAGTAGCGACTGTGAGTATCTATACTTTGTCCAATGTAGCTTGAGTCCTGTGACAGCAGGTAGAAAATATCAAAACATCACAGGTGCGAAAGAGACTTCTTCATAACGGTATGTGTTTGACAAAAAGATCAAACTATGTTGTAACTAACTATAGTATTTCCAACTCGGTGCTAGAAAAAACTACGTCAAAGTTCCATTGTCTTTTAATCGAAAATCTTGTTTCTAAAATAAGTTTTAGCTATTAGATATAACAGTAGTAAAACAAAGTAGATATAGTAACTAAACTAATTTGCCAACACGTATAATTTATTTTTGAAATTTGTTTTTGAATAAAAAGACATGAAACTTTGACATAGTTTTTCTAGCAACGAGTTGGAAATACTATAGTCGTAATGGAAATCCGCTACAAATCACAATATTTTTTATTTTTTCTACAATCTTAAATCAATTAAATTTAATATTTTAGTCCAAATATTTTTCTGCTTTACCCGTGATACGTTTACGTATCTGTCTTACTTAAACGTAAAGTAATATCTCTCGCTACTCTCGCGATTTGTGTGTGTAACTCATGTTAGCTAAACCGTAATGTTTCTTTCATTTTTTATTTTTTTTCACTCGCTATTGATGTGTTCCGTTATATTGTATATCCCATGGTACCGCAGGCCAGAACCGTTTCCCTGGATGTCGGTGCAAGGCGTCCTGCAACACCAAGCAGTGTCCCTGTTACCTGGGCGTGCGCGAGTGCGACCCCGACCTGTGCACCGCGTGTGGAGCCGACGCACCGCACGACACCAGGCCGCATCTATACTGCAAGAACGTGCAGGTGCAGAGGTGAGGGAATAACAATAACACTACCAAACAACAATCATCAAATCAATCAACCTAATACTCAACAATTTATAAATCAACCAACACAACAACAATCAATCAACAATTTACAAATCAATAAACCGACCAACAATCTACAAATCATATAGTATAGCATTGTGAGTGATAAAAATCCTAGAAAATCTTCAAATCAATCAACCAAGAATTTACAAATCAAACAACCTAACAATCAACCAATTAACTTTTACAAATCTACCAACCTTACAATCAACCAATAAACAATTTACTAATCAACCAACCTTACAATTAACTAATCAACCAAACTTACAATTAATTAATCATTTTTTTTAAATCACCCAACCTTACAATTAACTAATCAACTTTTACAAATCAACCAACCTTACAATTAACTAATCATATTTTACAAATCATCCAACATTACAATCAACCAATCAACAATTTACAAATCAACCAACATTACAATCAACCAATCAACAATTTACAAATCAACCAATCAACAATTTACAAATCAACCAATCAACAATTTACAAATCGATCAACAATTAATTTAACAAACGAAGACAAAACAGAAACAGAACAATATAATACATAACAGTGTTACAGTCATACAAGGATCTTTTGGCGCGTGGGTGACATTGACAGCATAGATTACCTAGTATATATAACCTAACGGACATGTATACTAGGTAATCTGTGCTGTCAATGTCACCCACGCGCCAAAAGATCCTTGTACGACTGTATGTTGTATGTATCAGAGGTCTGCACAAGCACCTGCTGCTGGCGCCGAGCGACGTGGCGGGATGGGGCATCTTCCTCAAGGAGGCCGCGCACAAGAACGAGTTCATATCTGAATACTGCGGAGAGGTATGTGCATATCAAGATGGTTCATCTTTTCTTATTAACGAGTGAACGGCACTAGAAATAGAAAAACAAATTGCTTCCTATACAAATGGCCTGGCCCTGTTTTATCAAGCTACAGGCTACAAGTTACAGAGAAAAAAGCGGCAACAACAACCAAAACTTTATTATCGAGTAAATTATACAGTAAAGGTTGTATTGTATTTTAGGTATATCCTGTCACTGTATATTGTACTAATAAATAAATAAATAAATGTTTAATGCCATTTAATTTAATTTATTAAATGTTGAAAATGTTGCCGCTTTTTTCCTTGTAACTTGTTGCCTGTAGCTTGATAAAACGGGGCCCTGATCGTCTTTTTTTACCAAAATAATTTATTTTTCAGTGGAAATGGTCCCTAATACCCTATATTAATGTTTATTTTTGTATGTTCCCAGGTGATAAGTCAGGACGAGGCGGATCGGCGCGGGAAGGTGTACGACAAGTACATGTGCTCATTCCTCTTCAACCTCAACAACGGTAACTACACTTAGGCCCGTATTTATAAAGCGATCTCAAGATTGAGAGCAATATTAAGTATGGATATGACAGGTCGTTTTGTACTGAAGTGACATTTCTGATACGAACTCAAACTTGCTGTCACTCTTGAGAGCTGATTATAAATACGGGCCTTACACTATTTAATTATCACTTCGATTCATACTATAAACTGAAACAGCTACTGAAATTTCACTTGTATTGCAGGACGTCACATAAAACTGAAACAGTTTCCTTCGTAATTTGACCCTTGCTACTTTCCAACTAGTCAAATCAGCAACTTTTTATGAAATGTCACAAACGCTTTTTTGTATGAAAATAGTGAGTTATGACGTCACATTTTAGTAAATATTGACTAATCAAATCAATAACTTATATACTTTTAACTCGATTATTAAAATCTAAATGTGCATTTTTTTTACATGATAAATGAAATCCACAATATTTTTAGCCATCAGTTTTAAGTATAAACGTTTTGAATTTTTTAAGCTACCCAGTCAAGTACCCAATTGTCCCATGTCATACTTTTGGCAGGCGGATTGCAAACCATGTGGATAAACAAGTACAAGTATGTTGGTTTATTTCTTAGCTTAGTCAACTTTTTTATACTATTTCCTTGCCTTACATATATTTTATCTTTCTTATTCCCTATAGATTTCGTGGTGGACGCGACCCGCAAGGGCAACAAGATCCGCTTCGCGAACCACTCCATCAACCCCAACTGCTACGCCAAGGTCATGATGGTGAACGGAGACCATCGCATCGGCATCTTCGCCAAGAGACCCATACAGCCTGGAGAAGAGCTCTTCTTCGACTACAGGTACGTTGGTGCTTCGGAGAGCACGTCGCTTGACTTACATTTTTAATTTCGTCGCTTTAGCAACTGACCTACCGGGAGCAATAAGGCCCGTGTTGATAAACAGCTCTCAAGTGTGACAGCGAGCTTGAGTTCGTATTAGAAATGTCATTTCAGTACAAAACGACCTGTCAAATCCATACTTAATATTGATCTCAATCTTGAAATCGCTTTATAAATACGAACCTTAAGACATCTTTGAAGATGTCTCTAATGTGATTTTTGTGTTACAGATACGGTCCTACAGAGCAGCTGAAGTTTGTTGGGATCGAGCGCGAGATGGAGTTCTTATGAGAACAATCTAAAGAGTGATATCATTCACCAAATGAATACGGGACAGATTTATGAAATTCTGTGCGGTTTTTGAATTTGTAGTTGTTTAAACGTGACTGTTTATTGTTTAAGTTAAAGTTACGGCTGACTGAGGCCGAAAATTCTTAACTTGTATAAGTGATTTCGATTATAATAGTAAGAATAATGTAATGAATTCCTACTTTATGATTTTTGTAATAAAATAAATCGAAAAGACACTCAGACTATTGTTTTATTGCTCGTAGTTGTAAGTAAAATTAACCCGAGTCAAGTCAGCCCAACTGTGCAGGCATGGTGCAGGCAGACCTAATTGAATCAGCGAGAACTCCATCAATCAGCGCATCATCATGATCTCCAACATGCATTCCATGATTCCATGGTATAATCATGATTCAATCAGATTCATCGAAGATTTCTTTCACTCGTGCTGGGTTAAAGACTTGGCTGTATGAGTTTTGGCCTTTGCTTGTCCCACAACAGTCCCATATGGAGTGCGTTCACGCATGCACCTAGGGGAAACCGTTAGAGCGACTTTTAATCTGACAGCTCGCGTAAACCCCCGTTCATGCACGCACTTGCACCTGTCAGGATGAAATTTCCCCTGACAGGCGCTTCAAAACGGGGCTTTATCAACTGTCAAAGTGAAAAGTTCCCCTAACCTTGCGCTAACCGTGCGCCCGTGAACGTACCCATGGGGGCGCACATAGGCGAAACCGTTAGGGGAAAGGTCGCGCGATTGTCTATGGTACCCGCACGAACGGGTGCTTTATCGCGCTCGCTAGGAGAAATCATAATTTGACAGCTGACATTTCTTTCGTAGTTATGATTATCAATGATAACGCGTATTATTGCATATTTTAGGTCATCTCGTGGTGATTTCAGACGGTTAATCAAGTTTTATTAATAAATACTATCTTCGCAACTGACACTGACCCAGAATTGATGACCGTTGATGGACATTGTAACTTTATGGAGGACTTTATAGTTGGCGCAATAGCCCTTGAAGAAAATCTTGTTTTTTGAATGAACCAACTAACATAGAAGGTAAGAAAGTGTTTTGCATTGCCTCCAGATATTATATAGCAGCTCACGTTGCTTAGCACATGAAGAAATTTGTTGTAAATACCACTACTCACTTGGTCAAAGTTCCAAATGTCTAGCAAGATAAATCTGCCGCGTGATGTCAATTTACTTCCAAGAGAAAATTTTAGGCAATCCAAACAATTTGATTGGAGTCAATTTTGTGTTTCTGTCCTTTATTTACCTACACTCTACTACCATGTTAACTCTTGAAAGTACAACATAATATTCAACTCACCTGCCATAAACCAGGCTTAGTTCTTCTCCTTCTCTCTTAAGTAAATGTGATGATGTTAATGACAACCCCATTAAATCTTTATATTTATTTTCCAGGATGTTGACGACCCCGACCATCAGTTCACAGAGTTGAATACAACTACAGTTGTATATTGGTATATTTAATATCTACACAGAGTCCAATTCGAACGTAGGATGTGTAGAAAGAAACTTCTGTTTAAGAAAAATGAGGTCGAAAACGAGGTGAGAGTCGATTCCAACTGCAATGGGCATGGGCAACCCCTCTTTTGAGGCCTGAACTGAAATATGGTATGCCCAATGAAACCTTAGGTCCCTAAGAAGATTTTTGCAGTCGACGTACGACGACCTGATGAACCCTGGTGTCAGATTTAAACCAACTCAAAGACTAGAATAAAATACTGGAAAGGAAGCATTTTATACTGTTTTACATTACAAGTTTTTCAGAATAGAACTCTCTCTCCGTTTTGTTTTCTTGGTGTTGTATACTGTTTTATGTATAAGTATTTACAAACTACTTAGATAATGTTATTCCGTAATGCTGTAATATTACATTGTCATTTGTTTGGTAAGTGTTTCTTTTATACAAGAATAATAAAAATAAAACAACGCTTAATTGATAAAATCTTGGTTTTTATTTGCCTCCAGTACATCTTTTGTTTCACTCTGATAAAACATTTACAAGTTCACAACCACAAAAACATTAGAAACAGTATTGTAACTAAAAAGTACCTACTACTTGATCCGTCACTTCCTCCGTGGTCTAGTGGTCTGAGCCATGGGCTCTCGAACTGGACGGAGGGCTTGGGTTCGATTCCCAGAAGGGCAAAACAAAGTTGATATTTGTCTTTTTATCACTTCGTGACATTTTCCTCAGTTTGGTTAGGACAATGCAGGCTGAGTCCAACTGATTGTCTGTCAAATAAACGGATTCATTGTTTTGGAGGGTACGTTAAACCATTGATCCAGGTGACTGTATCTAACAGTTGTCTTTGCAGGTCAATGGTATCGATTCGTAAACTCACCAATTCAATGAAACTTCATCATCATCCCTTTTCCCGTATCTCACGGGGTCGGCTACCTAATATGGGATTAAACGCGGGTACTGGTTTTTACACAGAGCGACTGCCATCTGACCTCCGCAACCCAGAAGAGAAACCAGACCCAATTCTAGATTAGGTCAGAGTTTTCAAGCCGCCAATACTTAGCTCTGGCCTCTGACATGGCTTAACGACTATTATCTAGGGTATTACCCGGGGCCAGCGACTAAACGTGCCTTCCGAAGCACGGAAAAGGCGCCGAATAAACGTACATATGAAATTCGAAAACCGAAAAACACATTGGTACGTGGTGGTATTCGAACCACGACCTCCCGCTCAGGAGGTAGTGGCCCTATCCACTACACCATCGGGCTCTTTAAATCATCTAATGGTCACCTGTCATTGTCCATCCTAAGAGGGCAGAAAGGGGAGGCAAATAATATTGGTAAAGATTTTGTTAGGTCTTGCTCTCCACGACTCGATAGCAATGTGGCTCGATGTCCCGACGGCCCGGTCTTCTGGATATATTAACGACACTCATCTCCTCAGTCTCCTCGGCTTCCGGTCGTACTTGGTCTGGTCACAAGTGCTGTAACGTGTAAAGAAAACAAATATCATCAGATGCAGACTACGACTACGAAACGGCTTGCCGAATACGTTATGAAATATTTATTTTAACATAACATACCATGTTCTGTGGTAAATCCCAGTGTCAGTAATGGGTGTAATTAGTAACTACCTAGTTACCTACGCAGTTGCCAGTTGCGCGTTCATATTCAATATTCAGGTAGTATTCCTGTAGGCTAATCAGACATCTGTGGGGTTGGTGGTCAGATTTTACAACAACCTGAGCATCCTCAATGCAGACACGGAACTTGTTTACAGCACGTACCACTGCTAAACCCTCGTGTTCCGCAATTTCACTCTGAGAAGGTAAATAAACGGCTCGCATATTCAATAGGACTAGGAATAAAGACATACCCGCTAGCATCAGTGCGAAGGAGGAAGGGATGGACTCGTCGGCCTGCTCCAGGATCGGTGCCGATGTCAGAATAGTCTTGGTGCGCTTAAATGTGTTTAGTTGCAGCTGTGGTTCGTAGGTGGAGTCGGTCGCGCCGCGGCGGCGGGATGACTCACCGGCACCGGCACCGGGGACAGCTGCAAGTTAAAAGAAAGGATTTTGTACTTTAGATTCTGTGGAACCGGCTAACAAGCGTTCGTCGACGTACTGGTACCACCTGGTTCGAGCTCTACCCCTTGCAGCTTGACAGAGCCACATGCAGAACGGTCCTTTCCTGTTTCTCTGCTCTGTCTGAGTTTATTGATTCAAGGCAATCTTTCAAAAACAGATTGTAAATCTATATTTCATGTCAGTATCCACAACTTGGATGCGTTACCTCGGTCTGCTGGGTGAACCATGACTTGAAAGTACTCAAATCTCAAATAGAGCGTAGTCAAAATAGCTGGTAATATTGGTTCATTGCAGCACATCATCAACTTTTTGCCAAGGATATGAATCAGGCTCAGTGACTGTGTTTGGTTTGCGATAATCAATAGCAAGACATGTACCTCTACCTATACTAGTTTTCTTCGGCACGAGGACTACATTGGTCGCCCACGGTGACTCACGTTCCTCGGTGACATTAGCGGCTAGCATCTTATCCAGCTTCATTTTCAGGGCTATTTTTCTCCCCTTAGTCATCCTGTAGGGCAGGCAAGCGATGGGTTCTTGATCACTGCTCGTTTTGATCTGCTGGGTAGCGAAGACAGTGGCTGGGCTGGTCCCTCCAGCGCCCTCTGTATGACCCTGTCACAAACTGAATTCTTAAGCTCAGCTAATAAACCTCTTCCCTCATCAACTCAAAAACTCATTTAAACCCACTGGACATTCCGTAAATTAGACCTTAAGTTTCTAAAGAAATAAATCTTAGCATTTGACTTGGTGTTTTTAAGGTGACGTAACGTATCTGACCTGTATGTACAGAAGATGTCCACGTGCGTCACTCGCAGTGATAGGCTAGCCCAGTTTCCAGATAAACAATCTGCACCACGTACTGTAATCAAAATATAATAATTACTCATTACCAAATAAATATGAGCACGGTAATTCCGCTAATATTATAAATGCATTTTGTATATTTAAATGTTTCTTACTCATTTACGTTTAAATCTCTGTGAGTCTTAACGGATCGGAATAGAACTTGGTTTTGATAGACATATAGAAAAATAACTAAGTAGGGTTTACCCGTGTCTAGAAATTCTAATACAATTGGTCTAAATATACAGCGTCAGGCACATCATCATAACCACGGAATTTGTTTACAGCCCATACCACTGCTAAGACCTCACGCTCCGTGGAATAATTTCGCTATGCAGCGTTCAATAAACAGGTCCCTTATTCAACAGGACTAGGAATAGAGACATACCCACTAGCATTAGTGCGTAGCACGAAGGATTGGGACTCGTCAGCCTGCCCCAGGATCGGTGCGGTCCGAAACGTCTTGATGCACTCGAATGTGTTTTGTCCGCAGGTCCAGGCGCAGTCCTTCGTCAGCAGATGGGTGAGATGCCGCGCGAAGTCGGGGTAGTCGGGGGTGAACCACCGGAGCCAGCTGGAAGTTAAAACAGAGCATTTGTGCTTTATATTCTGTGGAACAGACATACTAGTGATTTCTCTGTGTTCATGTGTATGGTACTGGTATCATCTCATTCAATCACATGCCCTGGGAGCTTAAGAGAATCAATCTGGAGAAAGCATGCGTTGAGAGCAGTGGGTTCCAAGCTGTGTCACAAAACATGTCTTAACTCGGTCTGCTGCATGAACCATCACTTGGAAAATCTGAAACCTCAAATGAAGCGAGGTCAAGTAACTGGTTGTCTTGGTTGCATGCAACACATCATCAATCCTTGGCAAGGGATATGAATCAGGCTCAGTGACTGTATTTAGTTTGCGATAATCAATACCAAGAAACATACCTCCAGTTTTCTTCGGCACAAGAACTACATTGGTCGCCCATAGTGACTCACTTTCTTCGATGACATCAGCAGCTAGCAACTTATCCAGATCCACCTTGAGGGCATCTTATCTCCTCACAGGACGGTCTGTAGGGCTGGCAAGCGATGTTCTTGATCGCTGCTAGTCTTGATGTGATGGCTAGCGAAGAAAGTGGCTAGTCCCTCCAGCGCATTCTGCCTGAAAAACGAAAAAATAAATGTTCACCTTTCATACATAATACATCAGCTGATAGCACATTTATAATGAAAAAAAAAACGTTTTTCGTTGACCTATGTTCCTCACGGAAAGTTGTTTAGTTGCATGGGTAGATTCACATATTTCATAATACATATACCCTTTGGTTACATGTTGTATAGTCTGTTAAAAACATGTTATGCTGAATGTATAGGCACCTATTCCCCCAGGATAAGTGCCAATGTCCGAAGCGTTTTGATGCGCTTGAAGGCATTCGAGCTCTGACAGACCAGGCACAGTCCTACTTCAGCAGCTAAGACGAATCACCGGAGTCAGCTGGAAATCAAAAGAAAGCATGTTTAATTTAGGAAAATGTAATAAACCTACCTACTTAAATAACAATTAATTATGTTTGAGACAGGGTAGGAAGAGATCACATAGATGTTAAGATTAACAGTTGCTAATCAAATTATGTATAGAATGTTGACCTTGACACATTTCAAAATCTAACTATCTATCACTCTACAATAATTGTCATATAAACAAACAAACCCAAGGAACATAAACTCACTTAAAGATCAACCCACTAGACTACAGGGGCTGATGTTATGTATCCATCTAAAAAGCAAAAGAAATATAGGTGAGTTCACTGTAAACAGAAACAATATAGTTCAGATGACCTTATTTTATAGCCTTATACATGTTTTAGGATGTTTTCATAAACAAATTTAATAAATTCCTTAGGAATGATGAGTTTGTGACTAACAACTTTGTTTATGTTGTAATCAAGCACAATCAGACTTTTAATGAGTGATATTAGCCTAATACCTGAAAATTATCTCCAAATAGTCGCAACACATTGTTTTTTACATGAAACATAACTTAAAAACCGAGTTTTAAACACACAAAACTAACCTCACGGCGACATACATTAACTTGGGAATAATTACTTATAAACACATAATTTCCGTGTTCTTAAAGAATTATTTTCAATCCAGAATCATTTCTTCACATTAACACACACTTTTTAGATCGCAAATCAGTCTTTTATTTATAAAAATATCAAAAGAAACCCACAAACTTACAAAACGAACCGTGCAACTACTGTCAAAAGTGACATTCGGACAAATTCTCTCGATGTTAAAAGGTCGAGAATCTTAGAGCGACATTTACCCTGACAGGCGCTTATGAACGGGGCTTTATCAACTGTCAAAGTGAAAAGTTCCCCTAAGTTTACGCTAACCGTGCGCCCGTGAACGTACCCATGGACATGTGAAAAAAAAAAAATTGACATTGACAGTTCGCTCATACAAGGCCAAATCGGCGAAATTTTCAAAAATAATTACGAAATTGCCACAAAATCCCGATTGAATTTAATAAATATCAATAGAAATTGTAAATAAATGATTTCGATTAAAGTTGTGTAACTTTGTGGGGTTTTTCGCCCTGTGGTATTGCACAATCTTCAGTAGTATTTACATGGGGTCTTGAACCGTATTTTAGAGGTTTTGTGTGATTGTGAAGAATGTCTCGATCTGCCGAGGAAGAGGATAAACCCTGCAGAGCCTGCTCAGACTTCAAGACTTGGGCCAAGCAGCAGAGCAAGTCGTCGATCGCGCCTCTTGTGAAATCGGTGAGGTTATGTTGTTATCGCCAAAATAACCTATAAAATATTCTCGTAAGCTCTACTACTAAAGTGTCTTCTATATATCCAGTAGCTTCATTCCATACTAAGGTACATCTAATACTAAAGTAACTTAAAAACTGATAAAGTTAATAGCTTATTAACTTTATGTTTTTTTTTTAATCGTAGGTATATTGCAGCTAAGTTACTTTATGATGTTTAATTTGCTTACAGGTTCCACCAGCGGACTGTCCATTAGATAAGGAAGATCTCGGCAAATCGACATGGGGCTTCCTACACTCTATGGCTGGGTATTATCCTGAGAAACCCACAAAATATCAAGCAAAAGATATGGCCAAATTCTTTAAAATATTCGCACAATTTTACCCATGTGAACCTTGTGCGTTAGACTTTGAAAAAGAGTAAGTATGATGAATACAACAATTTTTTTTTTATTAATATCTATTTTATACCATTTCCTTGATAAAATCTCAAAAAGTATTTATGATATTATCAAAAGCTATAAATATCAGATTAGATACATTAATTTGACCAATTTATGTCTTCCTTTCCTACAAACCTATTTTAATTTATTAACATTCCATGCTAAAATAATCCAGAATGCAATCATGCAAATAAAATATCAGCAGAAACATTAGAGTCAATTTTTTTAAAGCCTTTCTTTGTTTTGCTTTCAGCATAAAAGAAAATCCACCATGTACAAAATCACGGAAGGACCTAGAAAAGTGGCTTTGTGATAGGCACAACACAGTGAACCAGAAACTAGGAAAACCTTTATTTGATTGCGATAAAGTGGGGGAACGGTGGAGAGACGGTTGGAATGATGGTTCCTGCGAGTAACAATGATTATGGGAAAGGTATTGCCAAATAGGAAAATATCCAAAATGCATTTAAACCAAAGATTTCAAAGATAGCATAAAGCCTGTTATGTATTCCTCTAAAGTATGAAGCTAGGCTTTCTTTAGAATGACATTAAACTTAATGCATTTACAAAAAAAAAACAATTCCTTTTTTAAGAGCTTGTAAACTACCTTGAAACTTTTACCACAATTTTTGATATTTATAGAATGTGTGGCACAATCCTGCATTCTTGTAGTTACACTTACTAATATTTTCTACTATTACAATTATATCTTTCTATTTGGCAATAGCCTTACCTATAAAGTGACTTGTTTACTATAAGCATTGCTACATAGGTCCCAAGTGAGTCTGACAGATAATAATAATATTAATTTAGTATTGAATACATTGTGATGTTGTTTACGTAGTTGTCGGGTTTTTTATTGTGTATAATGTACAGATATCCAAGTAGTTTATTAATTTTAATAAAAATGATGATATTTTATTCAGTAATTTCGTCTTTTTTCTCCTATATATTTACAAATAGGTGCTATCTTTGTTTTTTCATTTGACCTCAGTCTAGAAATTAAAAAGGACCTAAAGGAGAAGAAGAAAAGAAAATAAAACAATATAAGTTAACTAGGACTTGTTTATTTTGAAAATAGTAGGGTACAAATGTAAACCTATGTTATACAATACATTACATTGGAGCACCATACACATACATAATCAAATACAGTACAACATAGCCGCCTCCATTGTTATTTCTAGCAGATAGGTTTCTCGTTATTTATAAAAATAATCTTTATTTATGAATAAATTTAATGATCGATGATACAAGTTAGAAACGGGTTAATTTTATAAACAACAATACTGCGCAAATTGGGATTACAGGCAATGTTACAGAATTGTTTCAGTGTGTTTAGCGAAGATACTGACACGATTCTTTAACAGTGAAGCTATTCCATTTCAGATGGTTTCAGGGAATTAACAAAAAAATAATATTTTAATAAGTAAATAAGCTAAGCCACGTAAGATGCGGTAAGTTACAGATGATTATTAAATAATCGCGCGTCTTAGTGGCAACTCCTTACAAGTCACGTTATTTGATCTTGTAAAGTTGCCTCCAGTAACGTTCATAATCCAAAATATAGATAAGGTGTCCAGAAAACCGAATTTCTTAGCGAAAAGCATCTTTTACAGATTAAATAACGTAGTTTGTATAAGCCGTGCGTTTAAAGAAACGATTTGAAAATGGCGTCCGCTCGCTTCGTGATTGGTCCCACTCGTATGCGTTCTCGCTCTACCTAATAGAGAGTGAGCGAGAACGCATGCGAGCGGCGGCCATTTATAGATCGTTTCTTTAAGTGCACGGGTTATATAATAACAATAGAGGAGACCTAGTACCTACACACACATACATCCAATACATTATATTACATACACCATTCAACTAAATACGAAAAATACATCTTGCCAGCTTATATCTATATGTATAGAAGGGTAAATATAAAGGCGTAGCATAAAGTCTTAATCAGTTTAATACATTTAGGATATTATTTTGAAAATATTGGATTTTGTAGCTTGATTTTTTCTGTCAGTGAAAAGCTGTGGGACAGAAAAGGGTTTAGTTCTTCACCCTCAAACAGAAGGTCTTGAATTTTTTACCTTGCTTTTTCCTGACAAAAAAACCTATGGAATAAAGTATGATCTATTATAATTATAACATTTGTTCAGAAGCGAAAATAAACCATTTAACACCTACAAATACATAATAAAATGCTGTACAATAATAAGCTTAATAATCTTAGCTAAAATCAGACTAAGTATTTTATTTTACAAATAAAATTGTAAGTAATATGTGCAGTCAATACATAAAAAAGTTGTGACACAATTTTGTGAAATTTTATCATTAAAATCATGTTTCTATAAATTCAAATAGGTATAAAATTTTATACTTCGCGAAAATCTATGGAAATGCATTTAAAATGTGCATTAGTAAAATTCATTTAATAAGAAGACCTATTGGCAGTTTTGGGGTTTTCTATGAATAACAAAGTTCCTAGTTTGTCAGGATTTACCCAAACACAACATTTAATTGCTAAACTTTGCATAATGGCTACTGCAGATGACGAGCTTTAGTTTGCCAAAATCATGGACATACAAAAATATTGCAACTCAAACAATTTTTTTTTTCTTTGTGCAATATGCCAGGATCATTACATACTTTACTTTTCACATGACTTTATAGTCACTATTTATAGGTAAATAATATTCGTCACCTGCCGGCCTCAAATAAAACAAAATATATGCAAAAGTACATAATAGCGCCAATAATTGCTCAATGTAAATATTGGATCAAAAATATAAGACATGATTGTGTTTCTTATATTTTTCAAAAGAATGTTTCTAAATGAGATCATTATTAAATACCGATAAAATTAATAATTTATGTTAGTAGTTCACTCAAAAATGATATGATTTAAATCACCCATAACACCATAAGGAATTCAAAAAGATTCAAAGTTCTCATCTTTCTAGGACAGTCTATTTTCAAAATTGTTTAGATACGACAGATGTAAAAGGAAGTTATATTGATTAAAAACTGGTATGTGTTTTGGCACTACTAAGACACGATTTCAGGGGGTATCAATTATCTTACAGCGTACTATCTATTAGCATAAGAATATCATTGTTATCACTTCATAGGATTTTGCATGGATGCATTTATTTTTCATAACATTTGTGCAGACTCATACAAAAGTATAATATATTTTTATGATTTTAACGGTATAATCCCAGACGAAGTAAAAAATTTTATTCTCATGCTAATATTTCTTATTGTTAGTAATTTAGTATTATTAAAATTTCCTACAAAAATTTGGTCTAAATTTAAATAAATAACGCGTGATCATAGCGCAAGCAAATGAATACTAGAAGCGTATTCTTTCACTGCTAATTTACAAACAATGCATATCTCAGTATACTAATAGTATTTGTCTCGTGCTAGGAAAGAATCTAAATTTATAACAAAAATGCAAAAATAAGGAACGTTAGAATATTTTTTAATATAGCATCAATTAAAAGCAACAGTTTTAAAAAGCTTTAAAATTACTAATAATAATAAATTGAAAAAAATAAAGAAGTTAAATTATAAAATCATGGAGTAATATAAAACCATAAAATTTCTGCCTTTTTAGAAAATTAAATGTTGTTTTTCCTTACATCCTGAATCACAACACAATTAAATATCATAAATTCATGATAAAATATCCAGGTAAATAATAAATAAGTCAAAAATGTTATACCTTAAATTAAATTGTCTAAATGTGGCATAGAGTAGAATAGGTCCTATGCTACGCTATGCCACATTTAGACATTATAAATAAGGTACTGATTGTGGTACTGATACAGGTTTATATTATGTTTATAATACTTATGCTTATGTGCTAAAATCTCTCGCATTCATTGGGGCTTTTTTAATTTAACTTTAGATACGATCAAACTTAAAAGAGCTCAAGTTTTTATAAGTCGATAAGATAACCAATATAAGAGTCGTTTATTATTTGTGAAAGAGTTTATTATTAAAAAGAAATAACCGGTTCAGATTTGGTGGTACCGGTTATTAGTGACATCTTTATTTAATAAATTTATAATAATATTATTGAAGGACGTCCCGCTTATTTTTTTTAGTTTCTGATGTAACTTCTCATTACCATTTCATAGAAATAACGTCAATAGTTTAGATTATCATGATGGATTTTTGTATTTTCCTAGTCGGCTGACTAGATTGTCTTTAAAAGAAGAACAAAAGGTTTGCGGTGGTATCGGCTTTATAACATTCGGTATACCACGCTTTATTACAGATATCAATTTGGGTACGTGTCGGTGTTATAAAGTATAGAAACCACTAGTTGATACCTAATGCTGTGAGGCGGGTATCGGTTAAATATCGGTTATTTTTAATCGTTTTTTAAATTATTGATTTGTTAATTGTTTTAAGCCCGGGAATTATGTTTAATTAATTAAATTTAGGGAAATTAGGTACATTTATAAGTATAACATTATTAATTGTGTATCGAACGTGCTACCTCAGTTTAGCGTGGCTCGGCAGGCAACAACGCGACGTAGTTAGCGGGAAACAGCCCAAAGGTCCCTTGTGGTCCGAGCCCCTGCCACCAGCCCGCGTCGATCTGCTCGATGTGTGTGATGATGTCGCCCGGGTCGAACGTGATCTCGGATTCATCCGCTGAGAAAAACAGTTTTAGCTATAACTTTCAAGACCCTTAAATAGATAGATACGACTTTTTACTACAGCTGAAAACACACAAGAAACAAACTTAAAAGTAATTGAGTGCAAAGATATTGAAAATATGATAGTTTAGTTTAGAGAACTGTTGAATCGTATCAAAATTGCGTGTATCTTATTATTATTATCGCTACCCATTCCGCTATAAAAAAAAATGTTATAAAATATAAGTCCAACGAAAGGAGTACAATTTTAACGATTTTAATTTTTTTACGAAACTAAGTAAAAACGTGCTAAATTTTACAATTTAATTAAGCGTGAAGCAACTATTACCGATATATTAATATAAATAAAAAACTAATTAACCGGTTTTACATGATGACGCGGTTTCACTGACAAATAATAATAATAAACATTTCGTAAAGTTCGCCAATAATACCTGCTTGGTAGTCATACAGCGCTCTCGCGGTCAGTCCCGGGTCGTCGTCCAGGTCTTCATATAACTGGTCCGCCTCTTCTGGAGACACGTCTGAAAATTCACATACCATTAAACATTCATTCCTTTAACGTCAACATTTATAGAACTATTTTACTTAATTAAAAAACCGGAATATACTGTCTTGTCTTGTTTAGCCTTTAGTGTCCCACTGCTGGGCTGGGCAAAGGCCTCTCTCCGAATGTACTGTACAAAACAAAAAACATACAACCGAATTGAGAACCTCCTTCTTCTTGATTCTTTTGAAAATAGAAATTCGTGAAAGAAATACGGACAAAATTATTATCAAATAAGCAAAGTGATGCATGAATCCGGTTAACGAAAACCGGTATTTATTGACATTGAAATCGTAATAAAAACTTACAGCAAAAATCGGTGGTGTGTACAGTAGATACACATTTTTATTTATTTGTTTAAGTCATGTTATAAAATAACAAGAACGAAACCTAAATATACTCACCATCTAACGTAGAACTGCCGTTGGTGTCCTTCTTGAAATTGACGTTCTCGATCACAGTGTTCTGTCTACTCAACACCTTTTCCTTCTCATGTTCCTCCGCGATATTGTTCTTGCTGTACGGCGACCGCTTTATCGTACTGAACTTGTTATCACTGTCATCATCATCATTCTCATTGGAACTAGAATACGACGCGTCGAACATGTCATTTTCTAGAATATTCTGTTTGATCATCGGCTCGCTTTGCGCTAAACTCTCATTGATATCTCTGTAGTCTTTTTGTTCGGCGTAGTTGATGGCACTGAAAGAATCTGGGACGTTTTCTGTACTGGGACTTAGATCAGCTGGGTCTATGATAGGTTCGTATTGTATTTGTGAGGGGGATTCGAGGCTCATTTTGATTTTGTCTATGTTTTTGAGGGGGCTGGTTTTGGGTTGTTCGGTGGGGGGGTCTTGTAACGTTGTCTTTGGTTTGTTGGGGGATTTGACGGGGGAGGTTGGTTGTGGTTGTGATTGTGGTTGGTTGAAGGCGTTTATTCGTTGCGCTATCACTGAGCTGCGGACTGGCTTCTCTGGGACGGAGTTTTGTCTAAAAAAAATACATTGATTGTTACGTGTGTTATTGTGATTATTTATTAGTAGAAATAATTTCAAAATTCAAATAAATACTTTAATTTCATGCTGACATCGAATAGCATAGGGGGTTTTCCGTTCACAGTCGGCAAATGTTTTGGAAATTAGAGAAAACATATCCAAGTAGTGTCATTATCAGCCTGTTGCAGTCCACTGCTGGGCATATTAGGACGGTAGAGGACCTTAGCATGGTAGAGGACCTTAGCATTGCAATGAGCTCAGTCTGTCAAACATCCTCAACCAATCTTCGCTCGCTGATCTACGAAAATCATCGCCCCACCTAGTTTCAGGTCACGCCCTACACTATGTCTGCTTTTACTTTACTCACTTGTTATTGAGTTGTCCCTGCGCGGTGTTTTGTTGGAACATGGCGCGGGCGGCGGCCGTTGACCCGATCAGCTGTTTGGCTTCCTGTGATCTCTGCCGCCTTAGTATTTCACTCGCACTCGCACCGGTTTGTTCCACTTGTTCAGTCCTATAGGAAAATCAAATTGGTGATATTTTCTCAAAATACCGGTATTACTACTACCGGTTACTGGGTCATAATTTCATAAACCGTTTAGCACTACCTTGATTTAACCAAAGTTTTTATATAACGAAACTTACTTAGCCTTTTCTAATTCAGCTCTGCGCGCTGCTTCTAATTCATCTCTTCTTCTTACGTCTTCTTCTGCTTTTTTCCTTTCCTGCAAAAATTTGGTCATTCACAAAATTATAAATGTTTACAATAACTGTATTGATGTGGTGTTTCAAGTCGTCATTTTACATCTAGACGTGGAGTGATTTCTTTTAAAATTCATCAATCACACCCTGAAATTGACTCAGTCAGTACTCAGTAGCTTTTGCAATAACATATACCATTAGTGTAGTATCTCTCAAATATGTGCACTGGACATACCTCTTCTCTTCGTTTCCTTTCAGCTTCTTGCCGTTTCTTTTCTTCCTGTTCTTCTTTCATCCAAAACTGGTCGCGTTCTTTTGAATTTATTTCTTGAACTGCAACAAAACAAGGCTGTTGTTATGTGTTGCTCCTGAGAATAGACGTAACGAAATTTTTTGATCATGTGTACGTAAGGAAAACATAATTTAAACTTGATCGAATTTTCGTAAGGAAAATAAAAACACAACACAAGAAATCGCTTTATTAGTTTGTTAGTCGTTTTCCCGAATCAAACAGAAAATCCAAAAAGGTACTAACGAAATCGCACTTATAAACAAATAACACTTATATTTACAGAACTTTAGATACCTCTACGTAAACTCTCCCTCCTTATCAGTATTTCTATTTTAGTTATACCTAAGGAACACCTCTCACGGATTACGACACTCATTTTTTATAAACCTAAAATCACGTTATTCGCTAAAATGTTGAACTTATACTGAATCATTGCCCTCGCTTCCGACAGGTGCATGTTTACATTCATTATGAATGCGGATTGTGACAGTAAACTGTAAACATAGTGAACTACAATGCAGGTTTTATAAACAT
Organism: Scrobipalpa atriplicella; assembly: GCA_029255725.1. NCBI lineage: Eukaryota > Metazoa > Arthropoda > Insecta > Lepidoptera > Gelechiidae > Scrobipalpa > Scrobipalpa atriplicella. The sequence continues at coordinate 22,287 of JARACY010001737.1, read as the reverse complement.
TGTCAGTGTGTGTTTTTAAGGGTTTAGCACACGCAGCAATATTTTGTATAAAACCACAATATTTAAAAAGATATCAACCAAATAATACATGAAAAGTAAGTCATATCCATTGTGAGTTCGTGTATTATTTTTAGTATCGATATTTCCAACCAAAGAAAGAACCGAACATGTAATGGAAGACAAAGCAATTTTGAATTGGGATAACTACTTACCCCATTAGGGATACAGGCGTGATTGTATGTATGTATGTATGTATGTATAACTACTTAGTTATCTATCTACTAATCTAATTAGATTCATAAACATTTTTGTGTCATTTTCAGTAACATGGACTCACTCAAGGGTTTCCATATTTAGCTAGCACTCTGAAAGATATATCTCCATTATTATTACAGTGTAGGTGTAGGGTGAGATGAAAACCAGTAAAGAACATACCTGGATTAACTTTCTTATACGTAGTCCCGATCGGTCCGCTGGGGGGCAAATTATCTATCTTCGCAGATTTGAACCCGACAGCCGACCCTGCCTTGGCCACTTTCTCCAGCACCACTCTCTCATCCAGGTCGTCTTCAGTGCGGGCGTGTAGAGTCAGGTGGAAACCCGTGAAGAATTCCGACACGTATTTGATGTGGTTCGCGCAGGTGCCTTTGCGGACTGTTGGCGCGCCTTCGCCCTAAAACAAGACGCTTTAATCTAGTATCCCCCTCTATAAAGTAGTTTGTGTATAAGAATGATACTAGTGTTAGAAAATGGCTGGTTTTCCATCAGAAAGATGAAGACATTACAAGACTATTTCTTTCTTATGATGTTTTTTACAGCATTTTGATATAGTGAAACTAATAAGATAAATTTACGAAAATATTCTAATAGGATAACGTAATTTATTTTATGTAAACTAAAATACCGGTAAAATATAATACCGGTTATTTTTAACCAGTATTATATCGCAATGGGATTTACATGGGTCTTATGTATGGCAAAAATCGACCCGCGTTTGCAGCAATTATCTAAGATGCGACGCGTACATAAGATACAGCGTATTTTGTCATGCAATTTTCTAGAATTTATTAAAGTTTACCGTTTACTTCACTAGCTTTATTGTATTTACGTTTACTCAGCATAAAATGTAAGCTGACATGATATATAATCAGATTATTTAACAAGGATGGGCTATTTACCTACATAATGAATGAATCATTATTGAGACTTGAAAATATACCTACTGGCAGAAAAAGGAAAAACAATAATTTAATTCTATTATTGTGGTTGTACTAAAATTAGACACATGTAATAAATTGTAAAAAAATATGTAATAATATTTTTGTTGTTTCCTGAATAAATCTCATTAAAATATTATTGTTCTAGTTACATACAGTTTATTTATTTATTTTTATTACAAGTATTATTTTATGTTGATGACAAGACTAGCTAAAATTAATATTAAAGTACACAGAACATAAATCGTAAGGCATAAATACTCAGTCAAAAAAAATAAAGTAGTATCTTATCTAAGTCTTACCTGCCAGTTGATAAGCACATATTTAGATATGCTTCCATCCGGAATGTCTACTTTGAGGAAGGCATACTGGATTTTTCCACTGTTGAGATCATCCGTGAGCTCTGCTAGACCTCCGTTACCTTTTCCCACGAATTTGAGATCGTTAGACATGCCATCGTAGCCGAACAATGCCCTGTAAAGACGAATTTAATTTATTTTATCATAAGACAATAGAAAAACATAGAATATTTGGCTGCTCCTCTATCTATTTTCTTTATTGTGAACAGTAAATTCAGATTAGCTGTTTCAAGATTAGTTGGGTTATAGTCCTTGAGTTAAAACTAAAATGTTGTGTCTGTAAGTATTATTGTAAATTGTAAATAAAAATATCTCACAGTAAACACAAGGAAAAGTTGCTATCTTGTTTTAAAAATATAACAGATTGTGACTCACAGTCACAGTTGTGTAGAAAACATTAAATATCAAAGGTCAAAATACTCATCTAACAACAAATTTTAGCGCCAAGCAAAAAAACCAGTGGTTTATTTAAAGTCTTAAACCTTTTGTGAAGACACCTCTCTACAGGAAAATGTCTTAAAACTTTAGTGAAATCACCTCTAGCTGCACCCAGTCAGTATACTAACAGTATAGTTAGTAGTGTTCATCTGCATTTTTAGGTCAAAACCAAACCCATCTTATGAAAAAGACAAGTTAAAATTTCGTTAATCAATCAACTTTAAAGTTAACCTTCAGTTTAAAAAGCCTATAAAACTATAGTTGTTCCATTCTATGTAGGAATGTAATTTGTTTTATCATTGTTTTGTCTCCTAAATATAGTCTGCGCAATCATTATATCTGTAGGTATCTTTGTCTTAGACATCTGATTATAGTATAGTTGTTAAGCTGTTATAGTTGTTAATTGTTAAGTACATTCATGCATAAATTACTATTTAACTTTTTATTAAAGTTGGAGCACTGCTCTATGGGATCAATGTTACTTTCATTTACAATAGTTTATTGTGAGTAATAACTGTTAAGCCATCATAGTTTACTATCCAATGCCTTATAATGAAGCAATTACTAATTAAATAATGAGGTCAATGTATAATTAAAGCAATGTGGTTAATAAGTTTACAAGTAACAACGAGTTGACTTTTTTCTGCAGCTTCCATGTCAGTAATTACTAATTGCTGTAATATAAACAGCACCTGCCTGTGAGGAATGCAATCACCCATACAATAACACAATACATATGACAAAAAGGTGTCGCATTCATTATCCTTACAAGCAATGTTGTAACAAATATGGTACAGGGGTAGTGTCCGGTAATGAGTATACGTCGTTAATAATCAACCCGGCTGTTTATTTAATTTCTCCATCAAAGTAGGTCGAACTGGGTTGCACGAAAGCTTGTGTACTTACCAATCGGTATCAGATTTCTCATCCAATACGTCCTTCCACGCGGCTATCAAAGCGCTCTTGTGTTTATCCAGGTTTATAGACATTTTACATTCTTTGTAATCGAGCCGAGGTGGTTTAAATCAGCAGATTTTATTGTAAAATGCAAGAAAATGCCGACGTAGGTCCTGACTCACGCACAAGTTTTTGACCACAGACCACAGATTACCACAGACACCACAGACAAGGCAAATTGCAGCAAAATGACAAATAAGGCCATGTTCGTTTCATCGTTTTTCTATTCAGCCCATTCAACTGTACATGACATTTTTGTCTTTCTTTATGATAACTGAAAAAATTAATAAGAATAGCATAGAAAAATAAAATAAAATAATTAAAAAATGTGCTTTATTAATAATCTGGTATATTTTTACTTTCAAAAATCCCAAAATAAATTAAACGAACAGTCATAATATTGTCCTGTCAAAATGGCGTTTTGTTGCTCAAATAGCAAATGTGGTCAAATGTGCTAGAACTTGAAAAATGCGGAAGTTAAAGTTGTTACTGGTATGTTGAATTTTATTTATTGGATTTTTCTATAATTGCAGTAAGTAAAGTGTCCAATTTGTAGTCCTGACCACATTTTGACCAAACATCTTTGAAAAAATAAATAACGAAACGCATTCGTGAATTTTCAGAAATTATTCGGTATTAGATTCTCTGAAATTGTAAATAAAAATAGTTTTTCGTGTAAATTAGAGGAAACCAAGGAAAATGATTAAGTCAACGGGTTTGGGGTCTCACCGGCCCCTGTCCGGACAGCTGTACAAGTACACGAACGTCGTGAAGGGGTGGCAACAGCGGTGGTTTGCTGTGGACCCAGAAACTGGTGTTTTGTCGTATTACCTGTTCGACGGACCTGGAGACACCATACAGCCTGGCCAGCCTGCTAGAGGAGAGGTAACCGTTGTCTTTATAGTCATATCAATTATATTCTACCTATTAAATCAAGTATATATATTTTATGAATAGTAGGCCACAAAACAAGCTTAGAAAGCTACTAAACAGGTGTTTATCACCTCAGATTACTTCTAAATTTGTTCCTAAACAATGTACACCAATTTCTAATCAGTTAGTAATTATATACAAATTTCAATTTCTCCAACAGGCTCATTTAGCAGCAGCAGTGATCTGTCCAAGTGATGAAGACTCCCGTACGTTCACTGTCAACTGTGCGTCGGGTGACATGCTGAAACTGCGCGCCACTGACGCCCGCGCCAGGCAGGAGTGGGTCAATGGGCTCCGGGCTATTGCGGAGATTCATACCAAGGTACCAAAACACCGCCAGGTGCATTTAGCAGCGATCTGTCCAAGCGACGAAGACTCCCGTACATTCATCATTGCACAGTCGGGCGACATGCTGAAACTGCGGCCCACGGACGCCTGCGCGAGGCAGGAGAGGGTCAACGGGCTTCGGGCTATTGCAGAGATTCATACCAAGGTACCATAACAGTAGCAGTGATTTGAGAAGATGAAATTACACTTAGATTTAGAATTTTCCTCAGTAATTCTTTCTTGAGATCGCTTGGATGGTGAGGTGAAAGTGAATGCAGCTATACAAAATCACCTCAACCTCAACAATGATAAACATAATAATCTTTTTGGTTAAAAAACTGACATAAAAGAAAGAAGGTTTATAATTATAAGGCCGAGTTTTAGGCATGTTTTAGGCACTTGAAGTATACATAATAGCTGATCAATAATGTCAAAATTATACCACATGTAAACACACAGTTATTATTTGTAAATCACTTTTAAATAAATTACAATTATGATTGTAAGTTTTTAGCAGTCCTAAAAGCCATATCTTTTATAATTTTAAACTCGGTGTTTCTGTTACCTTTTCGTAATTTTGATTTCTAATAGTATAACAGTAGCCCCTAGCCTCTCTCATATCTTCTTCATTAGGAAGGGATAGTCAAAAAATGAGCAAGAATTTTATTTTTTATTTTCCAGGCAATGGGGGCGAATCCCCCCCTGCAGCCACGGGAGCAGCTGGCGGTGCACGACGCCATGGCTTCAGCCAGGCAGCAGCTGCAGGCTACTGAACTCAGGTAAATGATGTCATGATAGATACTGGGCAATGGTGGGGGGAATCCCCCCTGAAGCCAAGCAGCAGCTGCAGGCTACTGAACTCAGGTAAATGATGTCATGATAGATACAGGCGATGGGGGGAATCCCCCCTGAAGCCAAGCAGCAGCTGCAGGCTACTGAACTCAGGTAAATGATGTCATGATAGATGCAGGCGATGATGGTATACCTAACAGAGTAAATATTCTAAAAATGGAATAATTCTTATATATTCTCATTATTATTTACTTCCTTTGTTTTCAGTGATGCTGCTTTAGCGAGGTGCATCGAATCAGCCGACTCCCCATTCCCACACACAGACCCAGACCTATTGCTATTGAAGGTAAGTCTTGATCTTAGTTTTATTTATTGAAAAATCTGAGTGGGAAAGTGGATATTGTTTTTTTTTGCAATAAATTTTCTATTGCATCTAGTCTTGGCCGGAGACGGTTGAGATAGCGTCGACGATACGTGCGCTCACTATAACCTCATAAAAGCTAGGCTGACACTGGCATTCCCTGTTTTAATTAAAGAAAGGAAGGGAGCCTGCAGTGGGATATTCATCATCATCATCTTTTTCAGTTCATATAGGTATGTCTCTTAATAATAAAACTGAACATTTTTCTAGGCGACGTCAGCAGCGAGTATGCAGTGCCTGCTGCAGTGCCTGGGCATCCTGCACCGACAGCAGCAGTACGCCACCGTCAGCCTCACCGGGAAACACGCTGACGAACTACAATAGTCCTAGTCAATGTTATAAAACCACTTATTTATTATTATTATTAAATGTTAATACTTTTTGTGGTGTCTGAGTTTTAAGTTTAGGGTTTGGAAATAGCATTTTTAAGTAAAAGCAAGTAAAAGGAAGCTTTCAGAAAATTCTTCTTACATGCACAGAGACGGGGGCAAGATTTATTTGTTTTGTAACCTGGAGGTGGTTCTGACCATAAAACTAAACATCTTTCCCCAAGGAACATAAAGAAGTTCCCCCCATCCGTTCCATACGGTATTTATTGCATGTGTAGGGTAAATTATATTTTTTTCAATAGTAGATTAGTTAAGTATAAATTAAGTTTTGGACAAAACTCGAAATAGTGATTGGTTTCATAAATTAAATATGTTTAAGTTCGTGTATCTAATACATAAAAATATAAATATGAAATTGTATTTGATTTTGAGTAGGTATATCTTGTAATATAATAGAGAACCTCTTTTTTGCTCTGCCTACCCCATTAGGGATAAACGCGTGATTTTATCTATGTATGTATAGAGAACCTTCTTTCAACCCAATGCTAGACCTTACAGACCTATATTATCCATGGCCCATGGCCAACCAAAGCTAACTCATGTATTTGACACCTGCCATTATAATTATTTATCATTTGTTTTCTACTGCCATTATACCCATGATTTATTATTTTATACTTGCTCGATGATTTTAGCTTTACAAAATTAAAAATCTACATACAGTGAAGTTTTATCATGTGTGACCAAGAGTTTCGGACGCTGCGTATCGACCCTCGATACCCCTTCCAAAATCAGACAAAGTAAGTAAAATATGCTCCGGGCTTTAGAACCCAGGTAGTTCATGGTGTTTCCCTTGGATTTATCTCTCATCTCGGCTCGAGCTGAGATCTCCTTAAAGCGGGTAGAGTAGAGTGGTAGAGTACAGTCAGCAAAGAAGACATCTGCGCAGGCCCGCTTGGTAGAGTAGAGTAGCTAGCACCGCGGGCAAGCTACTCTACCACTTTCCTTCCCCCACCCCGGTGTCCACTCTACTCTACCAAGCGGGCCTGTGCAGATGTCTCCTTTGCTGACTGTACTCTACCACTCTACTCTACCCGTGTACAGCAGGCTTAAAAGAGGAGGTCAAGAATTTCGCCAAATGGTTATTTCCTGGTGAAAGCTGTTCAGTTTTGTTGACTGAGCAATGCAATCCCTATCAATTTGCGTTAAGCTGTCCCTTACACCCCATATTTTGTTGATTTATCATCCAGGGCATGTTACGACAACTACTGCGACTACCACAAGTGCGTGCGTCTGCTGGGTGACGTGCAGGACTGTCGGATCTTCAAACGCTACTTCGAGACCATCTGCCCTAACTTCTGGATCGAGCACTGGAACGAGCTGAGGGACAAGGGCGCCTTCCCGGGACCGATTTAGTAGCCTTCCTTGTAAACGGCACAATAGTTTGATTATGGTATTGCAATAAACAAGGTTTAATAAGTCAGAGGCTTCTTTTTACGTTCGTAATTTTTGGATACCTACCTTATATTCTAGAGGACAATGCACACCTAATTTATTGACTCTGTTTCTGACTGCACGATATACTTATTGACTCTCTCACTAAACTTATTGACTCTCTCACTAAACTTATTGACTCTCTTTGCGACTTATTGACTCTTTTCCCGACTTATTGACTCTCTTACCAACTCATAGATTCTCTTCCCAACCTATTGACTCTTTTACCAACTTATTGACTCTCTTCTCTACTTATTGACTCGCTTCTAGACTTATTGACTCTCTTCCCTACTTATTGACTCGCTTCTAGACTTATTGACTCGCTTCCCGACGCATTGACTCGCTGCCCAACTTTTTTACTCTCTTCATGACTTCAACTCTCTTGTTGAGTTTTTTGCCGACTTTTTGGCACTCTCCGATTACCCGACACTTATCGACTTTCTTCTCGACTACCACAAGTGCGTACGTCTGCTGGGCGACGTGCAGGAGTCGAGACCATCTGCTCTAACTTTGGATCGAACACTGGAACGAGCTGAGGGAAAAGGGCGCCTTCCCGGGATCGATTTAATACAATAGTTTGATGGGAATCGTACCTATTGCAATAAACAAGGTTCTGATATATTTTTGTGCTCTCTTTTGCTTTCGTAATGTTTGTGTACCTTTCTTCCTAAAGTACAATCCACACCTGTTTTATTGGCTTCTCTTTCCGACTTGCCGATACTCTTATCGACTCTTTTCCCTTTTCCTGACCTATTGACACTATTCCCGACTACCACAAGTGCGTGCGTCTACTGTGCGACGTATTTTTGAATCACTCGAACTCCAATAATGCGCATACGAAAGAGTAACTTTCGCATTCGATTTTCATACAATTTACCATGCGAATGTTAGTCTTTCGTCATGCGAATTCCGATTCGAGTGGTTCAAAAATACGGTTCCAGGACTGTGGGCAGAGCCAAGATAAGGGACACTTTTCCAGGACCGATTTAGTTGTTTGATGATGGTATTGTGTACTTGACTGGATAGTTTAAAAAATTGAAAACGTTTATCAAAACTGATGGCTAAAAATATTGTGGATTTCATTCATCATAAAAAAAAATGCTCATTTAGATTTTAATAATCGAATTAAATTGATTTGAGTAGTCAATATTTACTAAAATGTGACGTCATAATCATAACTCACTATTTTCATACAAATAAGCGTTTTTGACATTTCATAAAAAGTTGCTGATTTGACTAGTTGGAAAGTAGCCATTTTCTTAAAATTAACTACAGTTGTTTTATCTCGAGACTAAGGCGTGCCCCATGGGTGTGCCGAAGCCACGTACGAAACGTACGCATGATAATGTGCGTGTGTAGGGAGGGGTGGTGCATTTACATACACATGTATGGAAAACCGGCAGTTGTGAAATACCATCTATAGCTTTCATTCGAGATGTGGCTACCAATAATAATTAACCAAACCCACTGCATTCTTTGTAAACATATTTTATACGAAAAAAGGGTTCATAGAAAATCATTTTACTCACTAGCTCATAATCATAATATTAAATGCAACAATAAATCATGATTAATTCTAAATTAACTCTAAATAAATGAAAAATTAATTCAAAATAAAAAGTCCTGCTTTACGTATCATGCACAAATTTTCACTGTAAGACACATCACTGTAACTGTAACATTAAAATTATTTTCACTGTAACACTATAACATGGTGTAACATTATAATGTTCACTGTCACACCATGATGTTAGCAAATACTCCTTCACTGGGCAGAGGAATTTGGTTCACGATGTCTGGTACCACCTGAAACAAACATACACCATTTACTGCGATCGTGGGTTCGATTCCCACAGTAGTTACATTTTGTACATACATACATACATATAATCACGCCTTTATCCCTATTGGGGTAGGCAGGGCGTAAACGACCTAAACAAATGGTCGTTCCGCCACGTCTGACAAGTTTTGAGGGTAATTGCAGATTGATCTGTATATTGCTATAGTGACAGGTTGTCGGCCCATCGCCTAAATTACAATATACTGAAACCCTCGAATCCCTTAGCTGGTTTTTACAGCATGCCCGGGAGAAGTGAGGGATGGGAGAGAAGCGAGGGATGAGAGGGGAAGGGATATTATAATTTATTTAAATCGAGTTAAACACAGAAACAAACCTTAATTATGACCTCAGTGGGCAAATACTCGCTGAAGAAGTTGTAGAACTCGAAGTACGTCTTCACGATGTCTAGTCGCGCCATCTCTCGCTGCAATTCTGCAACTAAATGCGGCGGCGCGACGCGGGGTTTTCTCGTCTCGCGCGTGAAGTTGTAGATCGTTTCTACCAGCTTCTCTGCGCGTACTCGGGCCTTGTAGTCGTATCTGGTAAAGATTGGTGTGGTTTTGAAATAGCGTTTACTTTAAATCAATCAAGATAACCATAATTGCACGACTTTCAACACTGAGGAATGAAGATATTACAAGTTCTCTACTTTAGGAATTTCATAAATAGCCTACAATTTTCATCAATCATCCCCTTACCTTATCTTTTGCATACAATTTTTCTATAATAAACACTTACTTTGGCTCCAACTTGCTTTCTATAAACTTGTACAGCCTCTTCGTAATCCATGACGCGTTAGCAGGCCTAAACCTCTTCGGCGGCTTATATTTCATGTCCTCAATAAACTCTGGAGGCAGATTCTCCAGATTTATTACTGAGGATTTCACGCGTTTGTTCTTAGGAGCTGTTTGGAGTGATTTGGCGTTCATACGACGTATGGTGGGTTTGTTGGGTTTGAAGTTCAGGATGTCTGCTCGGACAGGGTTGGATTTGAAAGAGTCCTTCACTCGTTGTTCCTGTACATAGAAATGTTGGTGTTATTGATGTGATGGCCAAAGATTCTTGGCGCAAGCTATCATTCTTGCCACAGATATCATTGAGATAAATAGCGTAGGAATGGATGCATTTTTTAAATAACCGATAGAAGTTACTATACTCGTAGTCAAGAAGTACTGTCATTTTCTATCACAAGAGAGAACAAAGGAACGGCAATAATTTTAGCGTCAACGAAACGATAGCATTGTTTACTTTAGTTTTATATCTAAAATTCAAAAGTATTTATTGATTGCGATTGAATAGGATTGGGATGGGAGTCAAGTAATAGATTTACAAAAGGGCAACTTACGATTTTCTGTCTCATTTCCATGTCTTCCTTCATTTTTTTCTGCAAATATATCTCGAGCGTCGTCTGCCTAGTTCGCCTTGAAACCTCATGATCAGATTCTGGCTCCACATTTTCGTAATCCATCGCGTCGTGATCGTCCGGTATTTCAGTAGAGTTGGCTTGATGTTTCAATGCTTCATTCGCCTCGTTGATTTGAGTCTGTCTTTTAGCCGACTTTTCCATGACCAGTGCTCGTAAGGATTTTCTAGGAGTGAAGTCTTTGCCGAATGTTTGCCGTAAAGTTTTTCGTGTGGTTCTATGTGAATCCCAACCAGACCCTTCTGCGCTAGAGTTCTTAGTCCCATCGCTAAGCCCTGTGCTTTCCCTGGCTGGTGCTAAACTAGGTCTAATTGTAAAGTTTTTGAGTAAAGTTTTTCTTATGCTTGTGTTGCGGCCTTTGGCGATGAACGATTCAATTTCATTGGTAGCGTCGTGTAGTATGGCTTCAGGTGTGTTAGTTTCACGCTTTTTCCTGTTTCTGCCAGTTGTATCGTGAGTCACATTGCTTTCAATTTCTTGTTGATCAGTTTCGGGTTCATTTTCCTGCATTTCCTCGCTAGCTTCTATAACGTCTTCTTCCATTTCCTGGTCGTCTTCTTCAACTTCTTCTGCTTCTTCATCAGCTATTTCTTCATTCTCCTGTTCTTCTTCCATTTCTTGGCTTTCATTCTGTTCATCGCCTTCATCTTCACTTTCGTCTTGAACTTCTTCTTCTACTTCTACACTTTCGTTTTGCACTTCCTCTTCATTGGTTTGACTCTCATTTTGAGCGGCATCATCTGTTTCATGTAGTTCATCATTGTCTACTTCTGCATCTTCCTCATCATCCTGTTCAACCTCCTGTTCTTCTTCCATTTCTTGGCTTGCATTTTGATCTTCATTAATTTCATCGTTATTTTCCATTTCTTCTTCACTGGCTTCTATCTGTTCTTCAGTTTCTTCTTCATGTTCTTCCTGTTGTTCTTCTTCTTCTTCATTTACTTGTTGTTCATCATCATCTTCATCCGCTTCTAACTCCTGTTCAGCATCTGTTCCCTCTTGATCGCTGGCTTCGATCTCTTGGCTGGCTTCTGCTTGATCTTGGTCAGATGTTTCTAATTGATCTTCACTAGCTTCTTTTTCTGGACTATTGTCATCTATGGCATCGTCTGCACCACTCACTTGTGCTACTTCTCCAATTTGTACAACTTCTTCCGTTGTAGCTACTACAGCTTGATCATTAGTATTTTTATTGTCTTTACTAGCCGTTCCGACCTCTGTCTGGTCTATTATTTGAGTCTTAACTTTGTCAGATGATTTATTTGCAAATGTTTCAACATTTTGGCTTTGTCGTCCTTCAAGTTTCGAGTCTGGAGTTTCTTCAACAACTCTTTTTGTTATGTTAACAGATTTATTCGGCATAGGCGTTTCCATCTGCAATATGTGATTTGTTTCATCTCCTACAATTTTTGAAAGCTCTTTTTCAATATTATCCACGTATTCACTAACTTTGGATAATCTGTTATCTACACAAATTGTTTTAGTTTTGTTGTCAATTACTTGTTTTGCCTCGTCGTCATTTTCAGGTACATCTTCAGGATCATTATCTTCGTATGTTAATGCAATTTCTTCGTCGTCTTCTTGGATTTCAGCCAGTTCATTTCCACCAATTTCTGTGCCTTTCTGAGGTATATTGTCAACAAAATTGTAATTTCCATTACTTTCAGAATTTTCATTCTTTTCCTGTGCTTGTGACAAATTTTTGGTTTTAATAAAGGTCTTACTTTTATTTTGTGAAGTATTTTCTTTTTCAGTGAGTTCAGTTTTATCAGATATTTGTACATCCTCAACATTTTCGACAATTTGGCTCTTTGAAACTTGTTTGTCAGTGGTCTGATTTATGTTATAGGTTTTGTTCTTTACAGTGCTTGTTTCCTTGGCTTCTTCATTAGCAATGGTACCATAATCCTGTGCCTGAGATATGTTTTTAGTTTTGTTAAAGGTCTTACTTCTATTTTGAGAGGTATTTTGTTTCTGCGTAGTTGTCTCCTTTGAAGATATTTCAGCATCTTGATTTTTAGCAGGGCTTAACCTGGACTTATTCTTGGAAGACATGGATTTGTTCGACTGTTTAGTAGAATCAGTGTTAGTTGATTCTTTGGCTTCAGAAAGTTTACTAAGCCTAGCTCGTTTGCCAGGAGTCGTCAACTGAGCCTCTAGCTGGTGTTCCACCATTGTTGAAGAAGGTAGCAGCTTCCAATCATCCATATCTATATCAGTAGTTACACTTGAAGCATTACTGCTGCGTCTTGATGGTTCAGATGGTTTGTGAAATGTGAACCTTTTGGGTACTATCTCGGGGATCTCATCTTCACTTTCAGAAGCAACTACAAAATCAGCGAACATGTTCTTCCGTTTAGTCCCTGGTCTTCCAAACAAACCTTTAGGTTGTGCTTTTACATCTTCAGGTAGCTCTTCAGTTTTGTTAGCAAGAGTTTTTTCAGCAGTGATGTTGAGTAAAGCTGATGGGAATACTGGTTTTGGTCTTTGAGAGGTTTTACTGAAAAGGTTTTTTGTTCCCGCGTGTATAGTTTTATCCTCGGGCTGGGTATTGTTTCCTCTAGAAGTGCCGACTACATCTCCGAACTTCTGTTGAGGCTGATTTTGTTTTTGAACAAATAATCTGCGTTGTGGAACCACAATACTTTTTATGGATTCATTGTCACTGATTTCGGGCAGGTCAATTGTGTAGTTTTTCTTTTCTTGACTGAAATAAAAGCAAGTAGAGTGACAAAATAAGTAATAAAGTAGTTTCTTTTTTATCTTATAAGGCAGGTTCAGAATACCACGCCCATTGATATTAAAATACTTAAAACTAAGAATCATTTTGATAAAACTAAGAAAAGGATAGGATGTTATAATTAGTTTATGTTAGTTTTCAGTCGGCTCACAATTTGCATAACTTTTGAACCATAGGGTTAGTTTACACCGGTGCTTGAAAAGTGTGAAATTGATACTTATTGATACAAATTGTTAACTCCAAATAGAATTTTAATAAGTTTGAAATCAAACATTAAAGAAAATAGGTCCTTACGTTAAAACTTCCATATCAAATTCCTCCAGCACATTGGCAGGATCATCCATCTTCTCATTCTCTAGTACCTCGATCACATCTCGGGAGTTTTCCACCTTCTTCCACCAGCTCTGACCTGAAAAAACAGACAAAGATAACTTGACTGTTCTGACCAAAGATTTTTCTATTTGTACAGATTTTACAGAGAAAAGCTAGTTTGTATGCCTCCATCTGTATCTGATCAGGCTCGCAGTTTGGACAACATGAAGAACATTCAATTCCTACTGAAATATAATGGGTTAGTTTACTTTAGGTTGGATTAACTACACATCAGTATCACCCATAACTAATTTATAATGTAAAGATTTGTCTTCGGTGTCATGTCTTATTCAATTAATTTGGAAAAGCATAGACTTTAAATAATTTGTTTGACCAAATAGGTAAGGCTGGTTACTGATTCATTGTACATATCTTATAATAATGGTACTCACGTCTAGGCATATCAATTTCCGTGTTATCGCTCAAAACAGTCTTGCTCAGAGGTGAGGCTGCGAAAGAGTCTCGATTGTTCTCTTTGAACTGGTCCACGATGTTGCTCAGCCTCCCAGAGGTAGTAGATCGCGCTGGGGATCCTACACTGCGTGTTGTACGTGTCTTGTAACGTCGGGGCGTCACTGGAGGCCCTTGTGACCGAGCCGGCGATGGTATACGAGTATTAGGCATTTTGCCGCTAAAACAACAGAAATTTGTCACACTAATCTGACCTGCAGCTTCTGTGATGATTTAATAAGACTGTACACTGATTCTGCACTTGATTTTCATTAATATGATGATGTTTTCGCAACATAAAGTAACACGATGAAAATACCTTTTCACTAGAGGCACTGAAGTTATACATACGAATTTAAACACAGAGTATCTCTTAAGTAATATATTTATTACACTATATACACTATTTAATGGCTTTTTTCAGAGAATTAATATAAAAAACAACTTTATAGAACGCAAACGATACAAACAAAACCGTTGTCAGCCGTCAAACATTTTATTTTAAAAATTTGACGTTTGTAACGTTTCGTTGCACGTAGCGCTTTACATTTAATAAGTTACACAAAAAATTTAAGAAAATGTATTCTGATGACTGGGATGTAGTGGTTTAGTTATATTGTGTATGAAATTAGTACAATTTTTTAATAAGCATCAATAAATAATAATTCGTAGCGTAATAATTTACCTTGATGCGTATAACCTAACCACCTATGCTAATAACGAAACGGTGCAGTGCACTAGTGCTAGTGGTGTGGTGTGAAGCTACATGTTATCGATAAAGTATAGCAGTAAAGGGGTGTAACATTTTTGGACGTATACTATACTAAATTTTTACCTAGGCTACTTTTTACTGCAGGAAATTCTCATTACCACGGGAATATTCCTACACGGTACTACTTAGAGTATTTAGGACGGCATACAGTACAATTACAGATTGACTAATAGCAACTGGCTAACTTTTACCGCAGAAAAATACCACATTCCCACGGTAAAAATAATTTAGCCACAGTGAAACCACCGGGCGGAAAGTTAGTTTTCTGTATAAAAATATTGAAAATCAAAACCAATTGACATATCGGTACTTGGTAGGCGCATTTTTGCGTCCTACTGCTGTAGATACATAGTTTTTTTCCTTTATTGAGTAATCTACTAATAAACTGAGATGTAGTTAATAGTGATTATGTAGTATAGAAATAGATAGTAGTACCTTTGTAAAATCACGTCCAAACTCATTGTTTCAAAGACTTTTACAGAAAACTCCACAATATTACTTGTAGAACACGCAGAGATATGCAAACTTTATTCTGTGGCCTGTTGTACTAAATGAATATTATGAAAATAAAAAGTAAAAAAGCATTTTGTTGTTGTTTCCTTCATTTTGTTTGTTTGGATGAGCCAAAATAAAATTATCCAATCTTCCTACGCGATGTTTTTATTTGTTACGTGCTTTGTTATCTAACAGTCCTTGTTTGTCTATAAATAAAACTCTTATCAAAAGGAAACAACCTACCTGTTATTAGAGTTATTTACCTACCTATATCTAACTATGCAATACTCAACGTGGCATGGCCTAAAGGTGAATGCACACAAGCACATTTAATTTAGGAAATTAAAATGGAAGCTAGCAAAATATGTTTTATAATAACCATGTAATTATAATAACCGTGTAGATAGATAGGCTATCTATATCTATACCTCATTCGATTTCAAAAAATATTTTTTACCGTACAAAATTGATGTTTCAGTAGGTACAGGATTTTTTTTTCTTAAAATTGAATGTGGTAGGTATATAATGTAGGTGATTGACGTTCAGTCAAAAAAGTTTTACGTCCGGAAAATACTTATGGGTAGGTAAGTACATTATGAGATTGCATCTAGGACCAACTACCAAGTTATGCATGGGCTAAACCGCAGGGAAGATTGTATTGTATGCATGGTATAGGTTTTTTTTTTACTTGGAATAGTATTTTTTTTTTTTGAAAATGTGTAGTACCTTTTGACTTCCATTTCTAATGAAAAAATAATAGACGTAAGTTAATAAATTTCAATGATTGTTGATATTATTTCTCTGTAGTTTGTAAAGGTGATGTTGCTGTCTGATAGACTTATTTGCTAAGACAACACACACTTTGCATAACGTTATAAACTAGCAATATTAAGTTGTATGATCATTTCTTACTGCTTTTACGTGTTGTGTGGTGCTACTATGTCGAAAGAAGTTGAAAAGGAACGCCCATCTGGACCTCCCGTAAGTTTCTGCCTTTTAGTTGCTGTGCCCTTGCAGGGTGTCACATACTATCTACCTACTATTGTAACACCTTTATGTTTATGTGATATGCAATAAATTTTGAATTTGAATTTAATTAGTATTCTCTTCAAGCAGAGCAAAAATCAAACAAGATACGTAAGGTCCTGTATACATCGTAAACATCATAATAATTAAAACATAGGATGTTTTGTAGGACCTCTATACTACAGAAAGGCCCTCCCTTCTCCAGATAAATAAACCTTCCATATAACCTGGTCAGCTCAGCTGTAGGAGTCATTTAGTATATGGAAACATGGAAAGTAGCTTCATTTTCATTTAGCTCTACATTTTTTTTTTATCACAATTAAATGTTTTTTGAGATAAGCTGAATTAATACGGCTTTGGCAGCCATTACTATCTAGGATTTTCAGGAGTTTGGGTCGTTCATCTCCTTTAATATTTATTTTCTTCCTAATTACTATGATTTTGTTTTAGGTAAAGGACAGGTTCCCTAGAATAGTAATAGTAATAATCATGACAGAGTTTTGTGAACGATTCTCATTTTCGGGAATGCGAGGTAAGATTGAACCAGGACAGTTTATTCTGGAATATTACAACAAATACAAAAACAACATTCACAAAGTATCTTGTACAAGTTAAGTCTATTATGTTTTATCCTGAACGTCTCAGATACGCTCTTGGCCATTTATGCATGTTATTTTCCTTTGTTATTGTTATGTATAAAGTTTTTAAATCAGCTTTATGGATGAGCGAATCAGTAGCTCTATAAGTTTAGCTCTAAAATATTGACCTTGACACACTCTTGAGAAAAACATCGCAATCATATTTATTATTAGTTTATTTTGTTTGCAGCATTCTTGACATTATACTTACGTAGTAAATTAGATTATTCAGACGATGGTGCGACTGAAATGTACCACATATTTAGCACATTAATTTATTTTTTTCCAATACTTGGTGGTATTATAGCGGATAATTACTTGGGAAAATACAGGTAAAATCACAGTTTAGAGTTGCATATTTCATTATAAATTCTACTATAACAAATGAAAATGACTGTTGAATATTTTGTTTTAGGACAATATTGTACCTTATGTTCGTTTATTTGGCGGGCAATTTGTTGGTCGCTGTTACTGCAATTCCGCAATTAGCGTTACCCGGACGGTAAGTAAATTAAAATTGTTTAATATTTTCCGCACTTCTTTTTTATCGATTAAACTTTTTAAAGTTGTATAACTTAAAAAAAGTAAAAAGTAAAGTTAAAGTCGTACTTATGACAAATGTTTATCGAGAATATCAGTATGTTCGTGAATTCTAAAATTTCTAAATTAAATAAATTAAAACCATTTTTAAATTATTGTTGTATAAAATTAATTATTTGTGACGCTCTGTCATCGGCGCTTCATAAAACAGTTATCGATAACATTTTGAAACGCACTTAGTGCAACACTACTTGCATAAAACGCGGGAAATGAAAACTATTGGAAACTTTTTACAGAATAAATCTTTTACTTTTTATTTTACAGTCTATGCACCTTGATCGGGCTTTTCATGATCGCGGTTGGCACTGGTGGAATAAAACCGTGTGTGGCTGCGTTTGGCGGGGACCAATTCAAACTCCCACAGCAAGAGAAATATCTCACTGCGTACTTTAGTATTTTGTATTTCACTTTGTGTACTGGGTCCTTGATTGCTAAGACTGTTTCTCCTATATTGAGATCGGAAATACAATGCTTTGGGGATAAAGACTGTTATTCTATGGCGTTTGGCGCGCCTGGGTTTATAGTGCTTCTGTCGATAGGTAAGTTGACTAGTTAGTTGATTCGGCGAGAGCACGACTCAACTAAATCTCAACTAAAACTATTGCCACCCCTTTAAAGAAGAAGAAGAAGATATGATAGGTATTAAGAGAACATTATAAAGCACCTATTATTTAAACATCTAAATATACACTCCAAAAACCTATTAGAGTCTGTGCCGAAAGAGAACAGTCTTAGAATTTGAAGGCGCACATTTGTATTAATTAATCCTTGGTTACCGAGGATTAATTAAATACAAAATGTGTGCCCTCGAATTCTATGACTGTTCTCTTTCGGCACAGACTCTACCTACCTGTTATTTTTCAGCAATTTTCGTAACTGCGAGGAATCGCTACGTTATAAAGAAGCCCGAAGGAAACATCGTGATTGATTTCGTAAAATGTATTTCAGTATGTATTGTTCATATTTTTTTAATGATTTTTATACTAAAGTTCTCTCTCAGACTATGGTTTTATCTTCAGCTCGGTCTAAAGAACGCCTTACTAAAACGCAATAGCAACGAAAACGCTCACTGGCTGGACAGCACGCAACACCAGTACGACAAAAGATTCATCAAGGATATAAAGAAAACTCTAAAGATTATGATGCTGTTCACTGTACTACCTGTGTTTTGGGCCCTACTTGATCAGATGGTAATATTTTCACCACCTATATTTGTTATACTACACCATGTTATACTACATGTACAATGAAGCCCGTAAGAGTTATGTCCAATCAGAAGGACAAATGAAGCATAAACGACTAACAGGAATTTGGTCCTTCGAGCCGAATTAATGAGCCTACAGACCAGACCGTAAAGGAGTTAGACAATTGTATATTGCTTAATGTATCTTTGATTGGCAAGTTAATGAAATACCATACGGGGATTCTAATACTATGAAATGTGAAAGTATGTAAGGGTGTATGTAACGGACATTTAAAATTAATTGCAATGCAAATATATTACCTAAAAATCTCTTCTCTAAAATACAATGACGAAATCGCAATATATTCCTGCAAAAAAATGCCGTAGTAAACACCCATCGTAAAAGCTGTCATAGTTTTTGATATTTCAACATAAATAATAGATTCTATATTTTTGAAAAAGTGTTAATAATTATTATTCTCATACATACATACATAATAATCACGCCTTTGTCCCTAATGGGGTAAGCAGAGCGTAAACGACCTAAAAAAAAATATCGTTCCGCCACGTCTGACAAGTTTTGAGGGTTATTCCAGATACATCTGTATATTGCTAATAGTGACAGGTTGTCAGCCCATCGCCTAAATTACAATTCTGAAACCCTCGGATCCCTTAGGTGATTTTTACAGCATGCCCGGGAGGAGATGCAGCTGGCACATTCTATGTTTTTCTATCTCTCCCAGTCCAGCATGGAAGTAAGTAAGTATTATTCTCATGTTATAAATAATAGTTGGTCAGTTTCATGAGTAGAAATATTGAAAATATAATTAAATTATGAAACCGGTGCGAACGGAGTCTCGGGGTAGAGAAGGTTTATTGGTTGGTATCCAATATATTGTATATTGTCTTTGATTGGTTTTTGTTTCTTATTTGCCTAATTTAATTTTAAGTTTTAATTTTAATTTTTAGTTTTAGTAAAATTTATGTTATTTAAGTTTTCTTTTTGGCTGATGGTCTTGTTACCAAGCCTTAATAAATAAAAAAAAAAAAAAAAAAAATCAATGAAGTACTATTGAGAAAGTAATTAAAGAAGTATGAGTAAAAGATCTGTAATAATAATTGCTTCCATGCTGGACTGGGAGTAATAGAAAATCATAGAATGTGCCAGCTGCATCTCCTCCCGGGAATGCATGACATCTAAGTTAAACAACAAAATTGCATTCAGTGAAGCAAGCTAGTACCGCTTTTACAAACCTGCTTTCCGCAACAAATAATATTTCCCGTGGGAGTAAGTTATTTTCTGATAATAATACGACTTTTACCATATAACATTCTTCCAAATTTCATCAAAATCTGTTTAGCTGATTAGGCGTGAACACCAACAAAGAGAGATTCGCATAAATGCGATAAATTTACAATATTAGTTGTATGGAAATGTGTAACACATTTTATCGTTATTATAAAATAATAATGCTCGCAAAATAATGATAAAATTATACACCAAAATTTAAGGTTCATAATAATGAGCTTAATGAAATAATAATAATGAGTTTAATGAAGTGTTTCCTTTCAGGGTTCCCGCTGGACGCTCCAGGCCACCAAAATGCGGGGTAACTTCGGTCTGTTCACCGTGAAACCGGATCAGATGCAGGTCTTGTGCCCGATCTGTATACTCATCCTGATCCCTTTGTTTCAGAAGGTTGGTTCATTATTTTTATAAGGATTTCCATGTTGGGCCGCTCCCAGTTCCAGCAAATTATGTATTTGTTATCATAATCATTATAGTCGTCATCATAACCACCAACCTCGTCATCATCATAATCACCAATCTCATCATCATCGTCGTCTTTATCACCATCATCGTCATCACTATTATCATCATCATTATCATTATCATCATCGGCATCCTGTGAGGAATGCGGCAGTAATTGTAGTCATAATATATTTTGATGTTAAGGATGCATGTTTCGCGATCTGGCAATTTTTCAATACCACTTCGCGGAATGGCCGTTTAAAATATCGAGCAAGACCCGAATTCGGGTTTTGAGCATTACATATTATGCTAAATTGCACATGCATAAAATTTTGTAATAACATTAAGTCTAACGTAGAGAACATTACGTAATGAGTACTAAATAAAATTAGAACAATATGTTACATTGATAACACTATCCACCAGATAAATTGTATAATTATTCAGCCACGAAAAGATTAATCTATACAAATAAAGAACAGTTAATTAGATGTAGAAACAAAACAAGGAGCAGAAGTTGATGGTAATGTACAACTTCCGCAGTTTCAGAAACGGAAATAAACATTTGTTATGTCTAAATAGCGTCTGGTAGAAAATAATTAAGTAGATACCTACTTGTTTATTCGCTCAGTACTAAGTAAGCAAAGCACTTTATTACACACAATTTTAAACGTAGAATATTAATATTTGTCGTCTTCGTGTATTTAATATTTTTGTGATTTCCTCTTTTAGTTGCCTGGAAGATATTACTTTTAGCGCTAAGGTCACCTTTGCATATTTCTTTATCTGTACCTACATATTTCTCTTGCAGTATCTGTATCCTTTTTTGGAGAAACGCAACATTCTAAAGAACCCTTTACACAGACTGACGTTGGGCGGTGTTTTGGCTGGTGTCGCCTTTATTGCATCTGCTTTGGTTGAGATATATTTAAAAGTAAGTATCATAAGTTGTTTATGCTGATGAAGGCAGTTTTGAGCTATCGGATATTCAATCCTTAAGAGAAGAGAGAAAATTTAAAAATATAGGTTAAATAATATAATTAGTAAGTAATATAATTTTATTGTATGTTGAGCTTTGTGTTGTTTCGTGAATAAACGTTTTTCTATTCTATTCTATTCTAAATACTCCGTGAATACAAACATTTTTCATACAAACGCTCTACACTAATCCCTTCGTCAAATCGCAATAGATTACATTTTTGTGGAAAATAAGCTCAAGCAAGACAACGAAATTGGTTTCAATTTGACGGAGGAGTTTGTTTGTATGAAAAGTTTTTCATGGAGTAACATCTTGTTCTCTTTTATTTGACATCCCGAACTGGAGAAATTTTGACTAGCAAGCATGTCTTTTAATCTAAACTTATAAAATCGTTTGTCCTTACTGACTGACTGACTGACTGACTGACTGACTGATTCATCAACGCAGAGCCTAAACTACTAAAGCTAGAATCATTAAACTTAGAGAGCAAGTTCCTCTTATAACGTAACCTCCCACTAAGAAAGGATTTCCGGATTTTCCCTCCCTAAATGGGTAAAAAGGGGGGTTGAAGTTTGTATGAAAGTCCGTCAATTTTGAAGGTAGGATCTTCAAATTTTGTATTTAGGCTCTGCGTTGATGAATCAGTCAGTCAGTCAGTCAGTCAGTCAGTCAGTAAGGACAAACGATTTTATAAGTTTAGATTAAAAGACATGCTTGCTAGTCAAAATTTCTCCAGTTCGGGATGTCAA